>CATIWQ010386293.1:0-36627 GCA_949673415.1 Euphorbia schlechtendalii
AAGTACGAATATGCACAATTTAAAGAAAACGGTTTTCTGTAGATGTAATATTTTGTGATTACATAAGAAATAAGCAACTTATCCCGGACCCGAATCTCTGTGTCTTGGTGGGCCGTCACCCGGACGTTAAGCCTCACAGGACTCTAATTCCTGGAAAGAGCTAATCCAGGTGGCGACTCCACACTGAGAGACGGCGGATTCGGGTTCGGACCGATCTTAAACGTTTTCGCCTTTTTTCTTTTTACCCTTTTTTTCCGGGTCCCAGACCCGGTGCTTTTCTTCATCTGTTTTCAAAACACCCCGGTGGACCGCGCCTATGATTTTCCACGCGCTCTCGGCCCACCGCTCCGTGTCGTCCGCTCACACCTAGCATGAACCTGGTTGTGAGCCAGCCTGCTGAAATGCGACATTTCTAACCTTTTCTTCATAGGCAGGGCTGTTTCACCATACTCCCCCAAAAACTGAGCCACATTAACTTTCACTACCCTCATAATCTCAGTTATGAGGTAACCATAGTGATAGATGGTTGCTAGCTTTGTCAGGTGGTGTAAAATTGCCACTGGCCAATTGAGCTTCTTACCCTCTACCATATGGTAGACCTCATAACTTTCAAAGTATGTGTAGTTAGTCAGCGAGCCTGTTTTGGGTAGCAGCAGGTTCACTACCAGCTCATGGCACATCCTCGCTGTCCATGATATCTTGCTAACAGCTATCTCCCTTGAAATGTAGTTGGCAAGGAGTTCCCAATCCTCGAGAATGATAACTGCATCTTCATCACCGAATTTACAAAGCTAGGTGCCTAAATTAGGCATGTTGAGGATGCTCCCCATCAACCAAGAACAAATCAAGGTAGAGTTGCCTTCAAAGTCCATCAGCAGGACATCACTAAAACCTTCTATGGTGTAGAGATGAGTATAGAAGGCTTTAATGAGGCATGTGATTACTGGACCCTCCATCCTTAAGTAAGAACTAAGTTGTTGTTGCTTGATGACTAGGTGCATGGTTTTGTTGAGCAGCAATCCTTCATAGTTCACTTCAAAGACTGGACCAAAATCCAAGCCATCTTCCCAACCTACTCTTTCTAAAGTAGCGCCTGCTTCAAGAGTAAGCTTTTCAATTTTCCCTTCCATGTTCACAATAATCTTCATTACAATATTTTTCTGGATTCTGAAGGTGGTCTTGGTTCTCGGCATTTGAGAGATTTTGAGAGAAGATTGAAAGGAGAAGTAATTAGGGTTCGAATGCTCTGATGATTCAAATTCGCAGAAAGTAAGTGATCCATTCTCTTCAACTGTTCAACTCATATAGGCGATCTCATCTCTCCTTGATATGTGTCACAATCTCAGCTTCTGATGAAAATGAATGTTGTGATTGACCTCTAAATTAACCACCTTAGATAAACGGTGGGATTAGGTAAAACGATTCTAATTCATGCATGCATCTTTTTGAAAACACATATTTGAATTTTAACTACGAACGGTTTCTCATGTCGTTTCTTTAAAAAACTTGATGGTGTTATCCACATGTCATCTCATGCTTAATCTCCAACACTTAGCCAAATTTCTAAGATTTTCATCCTTCTTCTTCATTGTGGATTTTCCATACCAATCAATTACCTCAGTACATAGAATTGTTCCTTTAGCAATGGTTTGGTAAAGATGTCAACGCACTGCTCCTCTGATGGAACATACTCCAGCTTGACATCTCCTCGTAGCACATGATCTCTAATAAAGTGATGCTTGATGTTGACATACTTCGTTCTCCCATACTGAATAGGATTCTTGGATAAATCAATTGCACTCTTATTATCACAAATAACCTCGAGACAATTAGAGTTGATACCATAATCTTCTAATTATTGCTTTATCCAAAGCAATTGTGCTACGCAACTTCCTACTTCCATGTACCCAGTGCAACAGAAGTTTCCTTCTTACTGTACCAAGAGACAAGGCACTCTCCAAGGAAATGACATCCTCCTATTGTAATCTTCCTATCGAGTTTGTCTCTTCCATATTCAGCATCTGTAAATCCCCTAGGAGTGAAATCTGAACTACTATGATACCATAAACTTGCATCAATCTTTGGAAGTACCAAAGAATCCTCTTCATAGTTCCTAAGTGAGATTCTCTAGGGTCAGCTTGATACTGAGCATACTAGCACACAACATACTGTATGTCTTGCCTACTAGCTATGAGATAAAGAAGAGAACCGATAATTCCTTTGTAGAATTTGCTATCCACAGGTTTACCATCTTCATCTTTACTCAAGATAGTATCTGTGGCCATAGGATTGGACATTGGTTTTGAATGCTCCATGTTAAATTTCTTTAGAACTTCTCTGGCATATTTGGACTGACTGATGAAGATTCCATCATTAGTTTGCTTGATTTGAAGTCCAAGAAAGAAATTGAGCTCTCCCATCATATACATCTCAAACTCGCTCTTCATCTGCTTGCTGAATTCCTTGCACAGCTTCTCATCAGTTGCTTCAAATATAATATCATAAACGTATATTTGGACAAGCAACACATCTTCTTTCCTTCACGTGATAAATAGAGTCGTATCTGCTTTACCCCTTTTATAGCCTTTGCTAATCAAGAAATTGGTCATCTTCTCATACCAAGCTCTTGGAGCCTGCTTTAATCCATAAAGAGCTTTCTTTAATTTGAAGACATGCTCAGGATTCTTCGCATCTTCGAAGCCTGGAGGCTGGCGAACATAGACTTCTTCTTGAATGAATCCATTAAGGAAAGCACTTTTGACATCCATTTGAATAATTTTAAGTTCATATGAGATGCGAAAGCATAAAGGATTCGAATAGCTTCAAGATGGGCTATTGGTGCATAGGTCTCATCATAATCGATGCCTTCTTACTGGTTATAGCCTTGAGCAATAAGAATGGCCTTGTTCCTAACAACAATGCCATCTTCATCTAGCTTATTCTTGAATACCCATTTGGTGCCTATAATTGATTTCCCTTTAGGCCTAGGAACTAAATGCCAAACATCATTGTGCTTGAATTGATCCAATTCCTCTTGCATTACGATCATCCAATAATCATCTCCTTTTGAATCTTCAAACTTTTTGGGTTCGATCAATGATATAAAGGCTGGATGACTCATCATCTAACTGAGCTGACCTTGCGTAATCACAGGATTATAAACATCATCAACTATGCTTTCTAGCGAATAGTTGTGATGAACTCTAATTTCTCTTGAAAGACTTTGCTCAACTGGTGGAGGATCGATAACTGCATGCTAATGAGGAGGTTGATCTTCGCCATCTTCGAAGTTGATAGAAAGATCTTCATCATCATCTTTGGCTTCCTCAGTTGGGGGCTCCTGTGCTAAGTTGGGTAGCACAGCTTATAGCATACTAAGTTGATTTGAAAGATGGGAACTCCTTCATCTTCATCAGAGGGATGACTTTTTGCAATATTAGTTTCATCGAAATCTATATGCATAAACTCATCTAAAAGGTCAGTACGCTTGACATATATTCTATATGCCCGACTATTATTTGAGTTTCCTAGAAAGATACCCTCATCAGACTTAGGATCAAATTTCCTTATTGCTCCTTGGTGTTAACAATATAGCACTTACAGCCAAAAGATCTTAAATGACCAATCTTAGGCTTGCACCCTCACCAAAGCTCATAGGATGTTTTCTCAAGAATTGGGTGAATTAAAAACCAATTCATGATATAACAGGCTAGTTAATAACTTCTCCCCAAAAGTACTTTGGTAGATTGTTATCATTCAGCATGGATCGAGCCATCTCAACTATTGTCCTATTCTTCCTTTCTACAACCCCATTTTGTTGAGGTGTATAAGGAGAAGAGAAGTTGTGGTCAATTCCATGCGCTGAACAGAATTCTTCAAAATGAAAATTCTCGAATTCACGTCTATGATCACTTCGGATTCTATAGATTTTATCTCCATTTTCATTCATTATCTATTTACTAAGCTTGACAAAAGATTCATAAGTCTCATCTTTGCTACTCAGCAAGATATTCACAAGGTTTTGACTCTACTGACTCTGAGGATTTATACTTTATAAAGATGCCAAAAACCTTGTCTCCCACTTTCCTACTGATAATATAAGAGTTCAAAATACTAATAGGTGTTATCAATACCGCTTATCTAAATAGAAAATGGTGACCACTGCAAGTATACAGTTACGATGTAGTTTTAAAAGATATCGATCCCACATGGAAGGAACCAGTTCTAAAGATCAACAAGAGGAATTTAACAAAAGAAAATAATGTAACTTAGTTTGGAGGATTAGAATGACGGATGGATAGACAAATGTATGAAAGATTAGAGAAGATAAAAAGTATATAGATATTCCCTACGAATAAGTATAGCAAAGAAAACATGCAAAATCATCAAAGATATTACGTACACTGGATTAATTTAATATATTCGGTTCTAAACACTCAGATATTCAATTATTCAACGTAGAGCAACACATGAAATGATTTTTCTAAATTTAGTGCAAATGAATTAAGACAATTATATAAACCTTGATGACAATGTTACTATGCTTAGTACGGGTCGCTCTCACATAGCCATATTTAGCAAGTTACCATTCCAAAAATGTTGGCTCACTAAACAGTGTTATAATCACAGATCCAGTGATTATACACAATCTCTTTAACCCCAAAACTACTCTTAAAGTTAACTCAAAAGCATATAACTTGATTAATATAAAAGACTTAACAGATTATGACACATAGACATATCATAAACTTCAAAATAGAAAGTATAAGTAGAAAGCAAAGCAAAGTTGTAAGGTATGCAAGTGAAAGCTAAAGTTGATCAAACTGTATTCACTCTTTAATGGGAGTCATCAATTCCCGTAATTCTTGCGTTTGCTTTGAATTCGGTCTCGACTCGTACAAAACCTCCGCTAGGATGCTATTCTTTATGAATATCGAATAAACGAATATTGAAGAACTAAAACTTTTATTGATAAGTGATTTGTAATTACACTTATACAATAATTGCTCGAATATGTAGAAAAATCTAGTGAACGAAATTGGGTTTGAATCACTTATATATTTTCTCACTAACACTTATGAACGTAGCAAAATCTAGATATTTTTACTTTCTATCTATGCGACACATTTATCACTCATGCCACACCACATAATCACTCTCCACTTTCCTCCTATCTACATGAAATTGGTGAGTTTGGAGGCCTATTTATAGAGTATGAAGGGTTGTGTCTATCCAAATGAAGAGTCATGTCCATAAGCGAAAGATTGCATCACTTCATTGTGATTGGATGAGAAGCTTTATCCTTATCCACAATGGAAAGGCACCTTTTCATGATTGGTTAACTTCCAAAAGGTACCTTTTCATTTGGTAGTTGATGGTGGTTGATCATTCTTATTTGGTGGTTGATAGTTGAGAATAGTTTACCAAAAAATCGTCAATCTCGCGACCGTGAATACATGGTTGGCAACTTTCTATTCTGAAGAATACTAAGTCACGACCGTGAATTGTGGTTTTCTTCAAAATCCTTCTTATAACATTACCAATCTTCAACATCTTCGATCCTAAGCCAAATCCTTAAGTTCCATGCATCTTTTTGCACCTTTTTCACTCTTTTTACATAGATTTCCAACTTTAATCATTTTACTTCCAAGATTTACTTAGTACCTTCATTTGCATAGAAAATAACTACATACCACATGAAATCTTTTATATGAAGTATAAAAATGACTTAAACTATAGTGTTGAATTTGTAAAATTATTATGATAATAAGTGTAACTATACACTTATCACAAGACTACCCATGAGAATCTAGTGAAGTCATCTACTACCACCAATGAGTACCTCTTACCACCCAAGCTCATAGGATGAACTGGGCCAAAAAGATCAAGGTGGAATAACTCCAATGGTTCCTTAGTTACTACGTGATTTACTGATCTAAATGATTTCTTAACTTGCTTACTAAGCTGACAAGCAGAGCACAGTTTATCCTTCTCAAAGCTGATACTAGGTAAGCCCACAACTAATTGCTTTTTGGCCAGTTTGGATAGAATGATCATATTAATATGACCCAACCTTCTATGCCAAAGCCACGAGTTATCCACTTTAGATACAAGATAAACGTTAGTGGAGCCAGGGGATAAATCAATCATATAAACATTATTGATCCTAGGAGCAAAGAGTATAGTTGAGTTAGTCTGACAGTCAATTACTGAGCATCCTACTAAGTTAAACATAACCTTCTTGCCTTTGTCGTAGAGCTGGGCTATGCTGAGTAGATTGAACTTCAGACCCTTGACAAGAGAGACCTCTTCGATTAAAGGAGAGACAGCAACAATGCTACAGCCTATAATATTGCCTTTCTAGTTATCTCTAAAACTAACACTTCCATTTCTTTTGCGCTCCAATGAGATGAACTAGCTTTCATTTCCCATTATATCCCTTGAGCATCCGCTATCTAAATACCACATGCAAGAGTCATCAGTGGATCTAAGGCTCACCTCAGCTTGAAGAGCTTTTCCTTTATCACGCTCAGCTTCAGAATTGACAGCGGAGTGATCTCTACCAGAGGTAGATGCTGAGCCTTCACCATGATTCTCAATGGCCATCAAGCAAAGGTTGGCTAACTCAGTAAATTCTTCATCAGATGATGAAGATTCTTCTGAATCGCTCTAAGTGGCAACAAGTACCTCATTTTTCTTGAAGAACCTCTTCTTGAACCTATCCTTCTTCACCTTTGAAAAACTCGACTGGATGTGACCTTTCTCTCCACACCCAAAGCATTTGATGTCTTTGCTGTGCTCCTTCTTCGGTCCTTCCTCAGCTCCTCGCCAGTGTTGAGTTGGCTTAGTTTTAGCGGGAAACTTCTTCTTGTTGTTGAATTTCCCATCCTTCTTAATGAAGCATTTGAAATGCCTGGTAAGAAGGGCCATTTGCTCATCCGAGTCACAGCTAGTAGACTCATTCGATGACTCTGCTTTAAGGATAATGGCTTTTCCCTCCTTGCCCCGATTCCTCTTGGAGTCATCTGAGTATTTCCTCACAGACATCTCATGAGTTAGCAAGGTGCCTATCAGCTCATCATAGCTGTAGGTCTTAAGATAATGAGCCTCCTCGATAGAGCTCTTCTTAGAATCCCACTCTACTGTAAGAGTGTAGAGAATCTTCTTGATGAGTTACTCCTTGCTGAACTCCTTTCCAAGCCTCTTTAGTTCATTAACAATGTTAATGAACCTGGTATTCATGCTCTAAATACCCTCGCTGGCACCCATCGAGATCATCTCATACTCTTTCAACATGAGATTGATCTTTGACTCCTTAACCTTATTGGTCCCCTCATAGGTAATCCCCAGCTTCTTCCAGATCTCCTATGTTAGTTTCACATCCTAAGACCCTTTTGAACTCAGTAAGATCTAACGCATAGTGTAAGTAGTTAATTGATGTGGTATTCTCTTTGAGAAGCCTCAGGTCAGTGTCGTCGTAGTCCTTTAGATATACTAGCATACACACACCGTTCCTCACTACTATGGGAACTCAAGGACTAAGCTCAATAGCAAGCCAGGCCTACATGCTTTATGACTAGAAGAAGTTTTTCATTTGATTTTTCCAAAATGTATAATGATTGCCATCGAATAAAGGTGCTCTAGTAACAGACATTCCCTCTTTTAGGATAATTGCCTGATTGGAACTAGAATTATAGTTGTTGTAAGCCATTTATGGATCTTACTCAAAGACAGTTAGTCTAAAAGTTGAGCAACTACTCTGATACCACTTGTTGGCCCGTAAATGGGCTCTTAACAACAGTAGAGGGGGGTGAATGCAAAATCTTGGTTACTTTTAGTTTTTTAAAGTTTAATCTCCAAGTTTGGTTTTTATATGCGTGGTGAGTATGCGTGCTAATTGCAATATAAAAATGAATAAACTGCTCAACTTTGCTGGCATAGTTTATCTTCAATCTTTAGTTGAGTAAGACTTATTCTGCACAGATCGGATAATCAAGCAGTATAATGAATAAGAGAGAGAGATGAATGAGCTTATCACTAATCAAGCTAAATGCTTAAAGTTAGAACATCAACATTTGAGATTTATCTTTGTTCGGCCCCTAGCCTTCCTCCAATCCCTGGATATCATTTCCGAGCTTTAATCCACTAGTGAGTCGTTCCTTCAATAGGTGGAGAAGCCTTTACAGCGGGTAGACACTATTACAAAATGTACCTTTCTTTCTAACTACCGCTCAACTTAGTTTACGTACCCTTCCCAAATTGACACTCAGATTAATATGAGAATGAGAACTGAATTCAACTTATAAAAGTGTTGAATCCTTACAATGTTAATCTAAGTAATTTCTCTCTATTACAAACAGATAAGACTTTTGATGTTTGTTGATTTCTTGTGGTGGAATTTCTTTGGAAGCTAGAATAACTTGCGCAATGATTTAGCTCTTAAGAAATTTGAGGTGATTCACCAAGTTTGAATGTCTGCTCTAGTCTTCTAATTATACTTTGAAGCTCTGCGAGGTAGTTGTTGCAAACTTTACGATATTGCTGATCTTCAATTTCTCATCTCTTCTAATCTTTTAAATCTTCCCTTTGGAGACAGATTCCAGGACGTTTAGAGATAGAATTTGAATGTTTAGGCACGATAAAATTCCATTGATAAATTCTTATTTGTCTTCAAGCAATCTGGTTCTGAGAGGTGCGCTAGAATGCAACATGGAGTCTTCCTGTTGGATGACCTTGCTGATGTTGGCAGAATCGAAAAGAGACACTTGAGATGCAGTGCATAATAGATATTTTTTTTTCTTGGACTATAGCGAGGAATCTCTAACAACCATACTGACATTTTCGACGTTGTGAGGACTACAGGAATCTTTGTTAATTTCAACACCTTTTATCTTGAAAAGAACTAAAAGAATATTTCGTTCCATCACAGACAATGTTAGTAGCACATGTGTCATTAAGTCTCTACGTGTCAAACAGAACGTTCTTTTAATTAAATAAAAGAAGAACTCAGCACAAGCTGAGTGAAATAATCCTAAACTATGTAGTACTCAGCATAGACTCAGCTTTTCCTACTCTAAGTCATAACTTAATTAATCATCCAGGAAAACTGAATTAATCTCCCTTGAATGTACTCAAGTCAGCTTTATTAATTAAGAGTTACTTAGTACTCAATTAATTTCACTATCCTAGACAGTTTGATATTTCCAAAACTACTCAGTACTATGAAGTACTATAAATTTGGGTTCTACACATGCACGTCACTATCTTTAAGATATTTCAATTTATTTTTAGTCATTTTTTATTATCTTAGAGATAATTATACACATGCGGAAAGCAATAAATGAAGTGATAAACAAATAAAAGAAAGAAAGAAATAAAGTACATACAAGGCTTCTAACCTAAAAGGGGGTAGGATAAAATAATAATACAAACCAGGGGGTAATATACAAATGATCCTAAATATAAATGATCTACAAATACATTTTATTTACAATTGTGATACTTGAAGGAAGTAAGACCCTAACATACATCTAACCTAAACTACATGCATCCACAAAGGTTAACACAAGGTATATCACGACATTATGGCATAGTTAGTTAACTAAAAAAGATGTGACAAGTAGTATAAGTTAGATTAGGGTGAATCACGTGCTAGTGGATTTAAAAGTTGGGAATTCGGGTTCCCCATGAGCTATTATTGGAAAACAATCAATTTTAGACTCGATTTATTAGATTTTATTATTTTAGATTTAAACATGGCATAAATGTCATCGCTTATCGGGGAAAAATGGATTTCCCATCATGTGGAGCCTAAAACAGTAATAAATAGCGAGAAAGTAAACAATCTAGGTAGGAAAATACAAAAATGATAGAATATAAAACACAAAATCATGCCCAAGAGTCTCCAAAAACTTAGAATCTTACCCCTTCGATGTGATTCCACGAATTTTGTAGCAAAAAATGTTGAAGAAAGAGATCTGATGTCTTTTTGTAGTTGATTTGGTTAGAAAAGGCAGAAAAGTAAGTTTTTAGTAAGGGGAATAGGAAACCTGGGGGTTAGATTTTTTGTTTCTAACTTGAACTCGAAAAGGAAACGGGAATTTTCTGAAAAAAAGAGTCGGAAAAAAGGATGTAGAGATTTTCCTAACCTTTCTCAAAAATCTTAAACTTTCTCTCTCTAAAAAGTTTCCCAAAAAGGTAAAATTCCAACACTTAAAAAATCTAATTTTAGATTTATATAATTGTAGGTAAAAAAAGTAAATAAGTGAAGGGTGTTTGCAAGAAAAAGTAAATAAGTGAAGGGTAAAGAGCATTTTTTTAGAAAAGAAAATGAAAATAAGGGTAAAAAAGGCAAAGAAAATTGGATTAGGCAACAAACCGGCTAGGATCAGCCCGACAAGGTAGGCATGTACCGACACCACTTGGAGGGCCGGGTAGGCCAAGATCGGTCCAGCAGACCGTACCAACCTGGCCGAGGCCGGTGCCGACCTAAAACAAGGTTGATTCAACCTGGATAGCTAGTTTTTTTAATGGGTTTTTACTGTTTATTTGGTTTTCTGACTTTTTAATGAATTTTTGGGTTTTTTTATGATTTTTCGAATGGTTTTGGCTATGTTTTCAATAGTTTTGGCTTGGTTTTAGCTTTCAAAAGACCTAAGGATCTCCTCCGAACATCTCGTAACCTCAATGCAGATCACCGAAACAAAAGAGGTAAGTGAAAATATTTCTCATCATCTCTTCGTAAGAGGGACTAAGAATCCCATGCTCACACCTACTTCATCATTGTTTGAGTTAATATTACAAGCAAGTCACCACCTTTAAGATAATTTGATTATTTTTCTAGTCATTTTCGATTTATGTTAGCATTTTATACCATACACATGGCGAAAGCAATAAAAAATAAAATGATAAATAAATAAAGAAAAGCGATAAATAAATAAATATAAGGCTTCCATCCTAAAGGGGGTAGTATAAATAATAATACAAACCAGGGGAAAATACAAATTACCCTAAATATAATTGATCTACAAATACATTTTATTTACAAAATGCGATACCCGAAGGAAAATAAATCTTACTCATACATCTAACCTAAATCTACCTACATACACAAAGGTTAACATAGGATATATATCACAACATCATGGTGTAGTTCCTACAAAACAAGACATAGTTATTAGCATAAGTTAGATTAGGGTGAATCATGAATTTATGGATTAAAAAGTGAGGAACTCGGGTTCTTTGGGCACCTTTATTAGAAAATAATTTATTTTAGACTCGATTTATTGTCATCTTTTATTATTTCGGATTAAACATGGCATAAATTGGGCTAGTTACAAAGGAAAATGTGTTTTTAGTCATGTGGGACCCTAAATCAGCAAAAAATTAATTAAAACTACCCTAAAAAAGCAAAACTGGGGGGGTTTGGTCGATACTAGGTTGGCACTTCCTTGATCGATTGGAACTGGCCTCGATAAGGGGCTGATACTTACCCGGCAGGGTAGTAACGATCTAGGTGACATGATCGGTCCCTCTTGTATTAAAAGAGGGGGAAGACTGGCCCTAGGGGGATCGATACTATTCTAGTCGAGCTAGGACCAGCCCTCCCTAGGGTTTGTAATGACCAAATGGATCGGTATCAGTCTGACTATCGGTCTGCAGCCCCAAAAACAGTCCCACAAAACAAAACTAAATAAACCATGAAAAAGAGCACAAAAAGCACCAGAGTCTCTAAAAGCTTATAATCATACCCCTCGTA
Organism: Euphorbia schlechtendalii; assembly: GCA_949673415.1. Classification (NCBI taxonomy): domain Eukaryota; kingdom Viridiplantae; phylum Streptophyta; class Magnoliopsida; order Malpighiales; family Euphorbiaceae; genus Euphorbia; species Euphorbia schlechtendalii. The sequence goes on from CATIWQ010386293.1 coordinate 11,759, forward strand.
CTTGAATCCACGACTTTAGGAGCCTAGAAAAAACCACAAAGAGATCCTCAAAGAATTTAGTCATGATTTTTGAAAGAAAAAATTAACGAAAAGTGAATTTTATCAAGGAATTAAAAACCAAAGAGCTAGATTTGAGTTTCTAATTCTCAAAACCCAAAATGAAAGAAGGATTTTAGGAGAAAAATGTAGGAAAAATGCAAGTGGAGATCTTTCCACAACTTTTCTCTAAAAACCCCAAATAGTTCTCTCCCTAATTTGTCTCTAAAAAAACCCAAAAGTACTAAAAAATTGTAAAAGTAAAAGTCCAAAAATGTCCTTTTTGAAAACCTATTTTTTAGGTTTATATAGTGGTAGGTAAAAAGGGTAAAAATGAATTAGGGTGAGGGGTAATTTTGGAAACGGGTATAAAAAATTGCAAAGATAGTTAGCCGAAACCAGTCTTGCTATGTGTGCAAGGCTAGCACCAGTCCAGCCTAGTAAAGACTAGGCCAGGACTAGCTCGATGACCAAGATTTATCCGCTACGTGGACCAGTATCGGCCTGGCTTCGGTACCTATCTGGTCTCAATGGTATGAAATATCTTAACATTCTAGGGCCAGGGTGGAACAAGTGGGGTATTTTGGATTTTTCGGGTTCGAATGGTTTTTTACAGTTTGGAAGGGTCGATTCGAATAGTTTTTGTTTCCAAAAGACTTCAAGATCTTCTTTGAATGTCTCGTAACCTTGAAATCATCATCACTTTGTGAGAAGGACCAAAATCCTGTGCTCACATGTGCCTTTTCTTAGCAATCGATAAAGTTGGTGTGATCCCCTTAGAATACTCGTGCCACTCAAGACTAGCAGTGCACCTCATCTCCTTGGTTGGTATAGTTTGAATCTCAGCTAGCCAACCCCTATACATTTTGTAATTCATAAAAACCTCTCACCATTCTAACTTAGTGTAGCATAAGCAGTCCTTTAAATCCCACATTTTAGCTATAACCCCTGAAAAATTTACGAGGTAGACAAATAGTCAATCACACAAAAATGGGTAGGAATGAGCTGCACCTCTCCAAACTGTCTGCAAAGTTTGGGAGGATAATATGAAGTCACCATGTGTAAACCCATCAACTGAGCTCTCTTAGACCATAACTGAGTAAAAACATCAGAAATCCTCCACCAGGGGCAAACCCAACAAACTCTTGCTCTATATAAGTCTCTTAAATGTGAACCCACTCAACTATCTGTAGACTTTAATGTAATACCTCATGTTCTAAAATCCAAATGGCTTCAATTCACTCCAATCTTTATCCCCTAGATGTTTCAAGAAGTGCCTCAACTCAACTTTGTAGAAAGCCATGATGAAAAATGAAGAAAAATGCAAAATTTTGTGAATTTGCCTATGATTGCTGTGGAGGAGCAGTGAATCCGATATTGGATTCAACTAAGGCCTACTGGGATCATTTTGATCCCTTTTGTGTATATATCATTTATTTCGATCCATTTTCGATTAGGGTACCAGGTTCAACAATTAGTTTTTATAGTTTTGAGTGGAAATTAAAACGAATGGATATGAATTAATGGAAAATATTTTCAAAAAAAATTCAAGATCTACATATGCCAAAATTTACAAGGATAATTATTCAAAAGAAAGTGTGAAAAAGACTAAAAGTATATAGACTCTCCATGAGACTCCTCCTCCTCCTTGTCTTCATCAACTCTTTCCCCAACAATAGCACTTCTAATTCGCTCCTCATGTACCCACTTTGACCTCAGCCCCATCAGATGAGCCACCTCTCGTTCGCTATGTAAGCCCGATCTCTCTCAACATCTCGGCTCAATTACATATCATTAAAAGGAATCTACAAAATAACTAAATATGCATATCATAAATCATTCGCACATTTTATATATTTATATTTATACATAAAATCATATTTATGAATAGGTTTAGGTAACATACGTGCATGAGAACCCGTTACATTGGTAAGAGATTTCCCAAAGACTGGTAATCTCGAGCAATCCTCTCAACCTGAACTCAACAAATATACAAATGTCATCACAACATCAATAAACATAAAAATCAATGGACAAAGCTAAAAGAAAAAATACCCAGATGTGAAGTCTCTAGTGGGAAAAAATCTAGCTGATGCAAAGATGGGGGAAGCATCCAAGCAATTTGGCTTATTCACTCCCATCATAAGCATAAAGGATGAATCCAACATTGTGGAAATCTACCCCTCCACCACCGGGGTTGAAGTTGAAGCTGTCAGAGTTCTCTAAGATGGGGTGGAAGTGCTACCACTCAAACCTTGGTTCCTCTTATGGGGATGACTCTGTGTTGATCGAAGGAAGCATTATGAAAGAGAGAAACCACAAGATAAATTTCAAAAGACAAAGAAACGAAGAAACATACCAATGGTGTGGAAGGAGAAAATCTCGTAGGAGGAAAATGATCAAATGATGCATAAAATCCCTATAAGAGCCATCCATGGAAGTTATACGAATGCCTGATCCATTCCAGAATGCGTTCTGATCCCTCTTGACCAGATGTGGATAGAAGAGTCCAAACAAGAGCTGTCAAGACACTGGTCTAGCCACAACTATGATAACCTCTTAGAATTTCCTCGCTCACTCTCCCATGTACAGCTCCAGGCACATGGGGCACTCCAACACAAGTCACTAATCATGATTTTCTAACCAAATCTCCTAGAGGATGTGACAATAGCGGGTGTCCTCCCCCAGCCCTATCAACCTATTGTAAATCTAAGATAAGTATCCTAAAACATTGTACATACATTTTTCGCTAATCGATTCTGAATAATTTCGAATAAGAATCAAATACCTACTGAAGGGTAATGGTCCTAAGCCTGAGCCTGTACTCACGGTTCACCATGCCCCACTGTTGAAGGATAGGAAAAAAATGGGGAGGCTTCCCCTTTATCATTGAGGGGATGAGCACATAATACTCATAAGCTCAAACTTGTCAAAACAAGACATAAGCACATGTACATCTGATGAACAATAACAAACATTCAAAGCTCGATAAATGTAAAAAATCAAAGAAATACATAAAGGAGAAAATGGATAGCCTTGAGCTCCGTCTGCGCACCCCTAACACATATGTCCAACCCAAAGTATAACTAACCAAGACCACCTCTACACAAGTTGAGGTTCGAAACATCATCCAAGTCCTCTAAAGAAGATAAGAGCCTGTAGTTCACGTGACTCAATCCCCACTGGAAAAGGATAATGGTCAGCAACCCAAGTAGAATGGAAAAAACATACTTCTCCCTCTAATCATCATCATCAAGTGTCTCATGAGACAGCTAGTAGTCCCTCCAACGAGTGTACTCCTACCTCCCAATGGTGGTACTCACCCCTAATTTCTCTTCAATATAATCCTGGACTCATCCCTTGTATGGATGATTTGCATAGACGTTTAAATAGATCGTAGTCCTAGTGAACCTCAACCTAGTCATCATCGCCATATCTAAAGTAGTGATAGTCATCTCCCCGATGGGCAAGTGGAAAGTATAGGTAATATCGGAGCACCTCTCCATCAAGGTGATCACCACCGAACTAGAGGACGTGGTCCTCCTAGCCTTCAAGCTATTGATGATCTCCATAAAGAAAAACCCACAATCATCCGTTTGACCTCAATATCCTCTTTTTTCCCACCAAAGGCGAGTGAACGACAAAGAGGTACTAGAGCCTCTCAAAACCTCCTACAAAATCAAAGTAAGTCGATAAAACTAATAAGTATTATGTATCCTCTATTTTAGTACGTTTTCGCATACATGCATAATCACATAATCTTTGCATATCCCTTGTATAGCCTTATTATCGACTTACACATGTTCATTTAGGGGCATAATACCTTTGAAAATGGAAAAATGAATAAAAAAGATAAAATGTGAAAATTCAGCTCGTTCATGGCTATTCTACCAATGAACCCATTAGATCTTGTCAAGCACGGTACTAGGTTTGCTAAGGCTCTACAGGATTTGAGACCTAGCCATGACTGCAACCTCTTTTTCGGTAATTTCTCCCTAAAAAACCAAAGTTTGCACCAAATTAAGTCAATCTAAGACTAAAATCAATGCATACATTAGTTCATAAAAAAAATTAAACATTCATGTCTATTTTCAATGATTTGAATCAATTTACCTAAAATCTAAAAAAACTCAAATTCGTATATTTTAGAACCTCAAGAAGAATGGTGGTCTACTAACCTCTTGGTGTAAATCATGTGATGAGTAATGGTGGTTAGGAGTAGGCTCCGTTCCTCATCCAAGTTTTAAGTAGGAGTAGGCTCCGTCCCTCATCCAAGTTTTAAGTGCCTCTTAGTAGACTCAAGGTAATACACCTTATAAATCAGGAGACGCCTCATCTTTGAGCTCTTAATAGCCACCAAATCTGCCTTAAAAAATGTCCTAGCATGTTGGGCTCCTCGTTTGTGAAACATCATAGTAAACGATTCGGAATTTGGTTAAGAATTGAAGCAGTTTTGGTAAGAAACTTAAGCTTATGAAAAGGTTTGTTATAAGTATATCTTATTCTTATATATGTGTGTCATATTCCCTCTTATTCTCGAACCTTGAAATTCTCGCCAACTTTTCCTGGCACATTTTCAAGATATCCCGAGACTAAATTCCTATTTCTTTCTAGTAAATTCTCAATTTAAATTCTTAAGTCCTCCTAAGAAATTTAAAAATTAAAAAAAATTATATATTTTTTTGTGGACTACCCTATGGTATCTTATTTCATGAAAATCCCTTTTTTTTGTAGACTACCCTTTTGGTAGCCTATTTGACGAAAATCCTACCCTATGGTAGCTTACAAAATCTCAATTTGATTTTGTTAACTACCCTATGGTAGCTGGAAAAACCTCAATTTGTTTTGTGAACTATCTAGTGGTAGCTTGTGAAATCTCAATTTATTTCGTGAACTTCCCAATGGGTAGCTTACAAAATCTCAATTTGTTTTATGAACTACCCTATCGTAGCTTACAAAATGTTAATTTGTTTTGTGAACTACCCAATGGTAGCTTACAAAATCTCAATTTGTTTTTTGAACTACTCAATGGTAGCTTACAAAAAATTAGTTTGTTTTGTGATCTCAATTTGTTTTTTAAACTACCTAATGGTAGGTTACAAAATCTCAATTTGTTTTGTGAACTGCCCAATAGCACCTTGCAAAATCTCAATTTATTTTGTGAACTACCTAATGGCAGCTTACAAAATCTCAATTTGTTTTGTGAACTACCCTATGGTAGCTTACAAAATCTCAATTTGTTTTGTGAACTACCTAATGTTAGCTTATAAAATCTCAATATGTTTTATGGACTACCCTATGGTAGCCTACAAAATCTCAATTTATTTTATGAAATACCCTATGGTAGCTTATAAAAATATTAATTTCTCCTATGAATTACCATATGGTATCTTATCTCACAAAAGTTCAAATTCTTCTCATGAACCACTTTATGATGCCTTATATCACAAGATTCAAATCCAGTTTTGACTCCTACATGCATTGACTACATTTTAAGAAGTAGTTATTTCATCATGTCGTAGTTGTCAAGCGATAGATGTCAAACTAATATGTGATCATTCTTGATTGAAGGGGAAATAAATTTTGTTTCATAAAAAAATGAAACAAGGAATGATCACATCCCTCAATAGGTCTCCAACTCTGGTATGGTCTCTTACCCTTGCCGCGCTCTCTATCGCATGATCATAAAAGATTTTAGTCTATTATAACTTGCGAGGGGACAATTGTGAGTAGGATTTTCACAATCTCGAAAGTCAATGATGAAAGATCATCAATTTGTGTTTTGTTTATTCAAATATTTTAGGTTCAAAGTCAATTTATTGAAATTTCCTTTGAAACCTACCTTAAAATCACGTCACACACTTCAAAATCGATCAAAATTACAAAACTATTAAAGATTGGGGTAGGCAGGCCACCAAGATCAATTGATCATGGTACAACCTTCATGATCTAGTACTAGAATCAAAATTTTGGCTACTAGAATCACTTAGTTTCCCCTTTAGTTGGCTGACTTAAAGCCATTTTTTTCCTATTCTTAATCACCCAAAAAGGTAGAGGGACCATGAAATCGATATCGTAATTGATCTGAATCAAAAAAATATTTGATTCATTTCCTTTTTCTAGGTGATTTATTTCTTACCCAAATTGTAATAAATCTAAATCGGAAAAAAGACTTGATTAATTTCCTTTTTCTGAATGATTAATTTTTTACCCAAATAGTACACGTTTCCTCTATGAATACGACTTGAATCTTTGTATTTCGAGTCAAACTTTTGATCTAAAAATTCTCATGTTCTAAAAAGAAAAAGCCAAAAATCTCATCCCAAACATGTGAAAAGTATGGAACAAACAAAGGAAGCGATTGATTTGTTTATTTATTCATTATCGATTCTTGTTCGGTTCCAACCAAATCATAAACACCAACCTATCTACTTCCTATAAGGCAAACTCGGGATCTTTAACATCTAATCTATCAAAACATAGGATTCTAAAAAAAGGTACAAATCTAATATGAGACTTTGTGTTTTTTTATTCCTTTTACTTTATCGATTCGGTAAGTCGAGGAGGGTTAGAAACATATTTAAAGCTTAAGGGGTTGTGTGTCACTTCCGGAGGAGTCTTCTAAACCCCCAATACATTTTTTATATTTGTACATGTTTCAAAGTGCTTAAAAATATATTAAACATGTAAAATTGGCTAAAAAAAATAAAAAAAATGCATCGAAAATGTTGTTTGGGGCATTCTGCCCATGAATCTGGTAGACCAGAATCAAACCCAGTACTGGGTTCAATGATTGCGGTACTATGAGTGGACGATACGGAGCGATGGGTTGAGAGCGCGTGGAATGAGAGTCGCGGTCCACCGGGGTGTTTGAAAAGTAATGGTAGAGAAAGCGAAAACATTTTTAGATTGGTCAAACCCAAATCCGCCATCTCCTAGTGTGGAGTCGCCACCTGGATTAGCTCTTTCCAAGAATTAAAGTCCTGTGAGGCTTAACGTCTAGGGGATGACCCACTAAGACACAGAGATTCGGGTCCGGGATAAGTTGCTTATTTCTTATGTGATCACATTATATTACATCTATAGAAAACTGTATTTCTTAATTGTGGATATTCGCACTTAAGTCATTTTGAAGTTATTATGCATGATTCACGTATGTGCGGAAAGTAGTCAATCCATACACAAAGTAGTAAATAAATGCGAAAAAGCAAAGATTAAAGGTTACATAACCTCAGGGGATGCAACCGCTCGCCTAATCTATTAATTACATTTCCCAAAAATAATATTTGCAATACCCAAAGGAAAATAAAATCCTAGGCATACATCTAACCTGCAATCACAAAGGTAAGCATGAGATATGGCACAATATTTGCACATATGTTCGATTTGATTTTGAGAAGACCCATGTAGCCTAATTAAAACATCGATGGTTTAAAGTTCTTATTTTAAATAAAGATTGTTCATTTTTATTTACAAATATGTTGGACAATTTTTATTAGTGAAAATGACCACATGGCAAAATGTGAGGCCTGTTATCTAGGAATAATTTTTATTCCCTTCGTGGGGGATTCTAACAGATGTATTTTTATTAAACAAAAAGAAATAAAGATGGAGGAGAATTATTACAACAATATTTACATAAGAAATGAAATGAAAAAATATTCTTAGGTTCACATGTAGAACAACATTGGAAACACGAGATAAAGCAACTCTAGGAACTCAAAGGTTCGGTATGAATCCACTTAGGCATATCCGTTTGATCCCCGGGAGTGTTCCTTGTTCGTTTTTATTTAATTATGGTTCGAATAGAAAAATAAGTGTTTATTTATCCAAAAGATAATCAGACTCGGGTTTTAAATTTGTTTTTAGACCCGAAGATATCTAAGGATTTTAGAAAAAATAGATGAAAGAAATTTGATTTGAAAATCAAAAGTTTTGGAATCCAAACATGTTTTGGATCCAAATTATTCAAGAAAATTTGAAAGAAAATATTTTTTTATATTTTAGTGTTTCTGCTTCTGAAAAAAATAGAGTTTTTCAGTAAAATTTTGAGCCCCTTCAATCCAAAAAGGCCCGGATATTTATAGAGTCCAGGCCAGGGTCAAACCCGGGCTCGCTGGAATTTCCAACGAGCCTCGTTGGAAATTCTAGCAAGCTCGTTGCACTAGTGGTCTTTGGGATTTCTTTGGTCCAACAAAATCTTTTTTTAATTAATTTTTTTTAAATAATATATATTATATTTTATATATATGTATATATACAAATTTATATATACCTATATTTCCAAATATTTCAATTAAATTATTTTGGACCCTTAAATATTTATTTATGTCCCTTAAAAATATTTTGAACCTTTAAATTTTCACTTTGAGGCTTTTAAATATTTTCTATGGTCCAAAATATTTATTTTGGGCCCCAAACATTATTTTTAACGAGGAGAACTCCCATTTGAAGATCATTGGACGTTCGAAAATTGTGTAATCCAAGGATAAAAATCCTGAAAAGCTGTCATCATTGAACACTCGAGCTAGTACAAAATCACGTGCTCACAGCTGCCCCTCATGTGATAATTGCTAGTTGTATAACTAGTATGATCACACGACATGGAGCTGAGGGAATTAGAATATACCTGACCGGTCGGTTGGTGATATCTTTATCCCCAATTGGTGATGACATGGGCCTTCCTTTCTGGCGTCGTATCTTCACAGGATTATCCGTTTCTTTCTTCGAAATCCCTTGGTGTTTGATGCCCCTAGTGGGCGGGTCAACCGTTTCTTTCTACGGCATCCCTGTTATAGTCAGCAGTCGTTTCCTTCTTCGCCTACGATTATTGTGTACCCCTTGGAATGATTGGAGATAGGTTTCCGAATTTTTTTCAAAGGTGACCTTGAATTTCCTTAGTAGGATATTGACTTGTTCCCTATGACAAATCGAAGAAAAGTATAATGTTAATACATTTTATGATGAATGTTTTAATTATTTGATTGAGTTTATGCGAAGCAAAAATTGTTGCCCCTTCAATCAAAAATTAAAGCATGATAAATAAATAAGTTTAATGAAAATTCAAGGATGTCCCGAAGATCGCTCTGTTGTTTTAGGAGGCTTTTTTGATGCAATGTTGACTTTAGGCTTAAGTGGGCCATCATCTTTCTTGGTGCTTGCAGACTCCCCAAATGGAGGTGGAGTTCCTTGTTTACCGGGATGGTGTTGCCTCGGTTTGGCATCGTCTTTACCTGCAAATGATGTGATGCGAATGTAATGTATGCACGATTTTATGCATGGACAATACGATGTATGTTCATTTGTTGTAGGTGTTATGGGCTTCGTTCATTGAAGAACCTTCTCTTGTGCTGGTGTATGGTTGCCCCTAGGATTTGTCTTATTAGGGATTCTATCGATGACTTCCTCAGAGTGACAACCATGGGTTCATTGAATCATATTCAAGTTTAGAGCTTGGATCTGGTTCGAGGAAGATCTAGATGAGTCGTTGATCCTGCATTGTGTTGGCGATGGTTTCTTGGAAGCAATTTGCCTGAAGTGTTGGAGGTATATGATGTCGCGTATCGTTCCAATGATGAAATGATAAATTTGATATTTCTTTGGTTCTAATTTCTGCATAGATTGCCCTTGCGGGTTTTCAATCTGTCGAACCTTGTCTTAATTTTTACCTGGACCACCCTTTCACGTTTTCAATCCAGCAGACTCTTTCTTCTTTCTTTTATTTTTTGGATGTTTTACTTGCGATATTCTACCATTAGCATGCAAGCAATCAAAATAAATATATGCATAAAGATTCAACAAAAATGACAATTCATTGATGAACTTAACAGGGGTATAAATCCTGCAATTGATTAGCCCTCTAAAGTTTCCTAACCAATGTGGTTCTCTCGATGTCCTACGTTTTGCCTGAGCCACCCTTTTCGGGTTTTCAACGTAGCGGACTATTCTTTTTCTATTTTGAAAAGAAGCCTTAATTTTTGTTCAACTAACCGAGTGTTAATTGATAGGTTAATTACAAATTTATTTTTTTATTGGTACTGCTTTTATCAATTTGTTTCTTTCACCTATGCGTGATAGCAATTGTGTAAGACTTGATTGATCTAATAGATCGGTCACTGACCATATCCACGACTTCATTTGTTATCTCATTCAACGTTTTTTATCGATTGGTTGGTGCTCATGCCGCTTTGCTGGCTTGAGGTGTATGTGATTATGGGTCTTAATCATCAGCATTTCCTTTTGAGTTCAATTTCTCTCCAACGATAGGTGATTGTTGGAGATCAGATCTGATAGCTTGATTCCATCGATGGTGAATGATTGTTGTTCAATGACGTTCCTTCCACAATGTAGTATTCGACCCATAAGTGTAGGTGGGCTATGTGATGAATTTGTTGACATGCTTAACTATCTGACTCCTTCTTTGTGTTCTTTGACATTGTGCCAGTTGTTTAACCTCAATTTGCTTTGTTGACATTTTGGCCTTATTCTAGCTTTGATCATTTGATCTTTGTTTGATTGATTCAGTAATTGGTGGACATTTCGTGCTTGGTGATCCCTCTGTGAATCTTCTATCTTTGTAGGATGAAGCAAATGCTATCACGCGTCATCTAAGTACATGAGTTTGTCTCTCACTTTCTCTCAAGAGTCAACTCATTTGAATTTATTGTAATTGTGGGGAATCCATTTATACCCAAATTAATTTCATGACATGATGTGTCACATGTGCTAAAATCATTATGTATATGCTTATGAGAATATGTGATGTCATTGATAGGATATCAAGCAAGTAAACGAAGTTCAATTTATTCAAAAATTCAAAGACTTCATGGGCAAAGTAGCTAAATGATAATTTATTACATCATCATCTTACGGTGTTAATGCCCCCAGACGTATCCATGGATTTAAAATGCCCCATCCTATTTGCCTTCTCAAACACTTCTTGATAGCTCGAGAAGATTTCTGATCCAAACTTGTTCCTTTATGATGGCAATGCACCGTCCATAAGCTTGGTTATCATATCTGGTAAACTTAAGCAAGCCCGAAGCCTGACTTGTGTGGCCATCTAATGCACATAGTAGGATTTGAAGCTCTCACCTTGCTCTTACCTTATAGCCTCCAGATGTTGCATTATGGTTTCTATTTGGGAGTTAAAGCCATAATGCCCCATCATGGCCTGAGTAAGGCTATTCCAATCAGTAGCTATGTCTAGCGGAAGGTGGTTGTACCATTCATTGACTTAGTGGCCCAAGGTGACGATAAAGAGCTTCGCCATCATCCGTTCACTGACACTTAATGCTCTCATCACCATTTGATAATGCGTTAAGTGAGTGCGCGGGTTGCCAGATCCCACATAGTTTTCAAACTGCGACATTGTGAAGTTTGGGGGTAAGCTATCATGATCCTTGATCGTTGGCTGTGCAGGGTATGTGTTCATTAGGTGTCCACCGTGAGTGGCCAAGAATTGTTGCCACAATTTCACCATGCCTGATTATTGGAGGATGGTGTTCCTAGTGTTTGGATAGAAAACATATTGCCCTTGGGGATATACGGCAAAATTGGGCATTTCAGGTACCTGGAACTATGAGGCAACTAACATACTCCAACTAGGAATAGGCTGTTGGGTCATTCCTTGGTAGAAAGGCCACCGGGATCAATTTTTATCTACCGAAATCAAAAGTAAAATGCTCCATTTTGCCAAATTGTTTTCTTTTAACCTCTGTTTTACAGCTTTGCTTAAATCATATTTGGTTGTACCCCACTGTAAGTACCTTGTATGAAATCTTGTATGAGTAGTTGAGTGTAAACGGTTGTCTTATACCATTATGTTGCGTTATCTTAACTAACATTGGGCTTAAAATAACATATTTATTCTCATCTTCATACTTCTTAAAGAATCTTAGGCAAAATGAATATGTTAAATATTAAATATTGATATAATTTTAGTTTTCAATAAGAAATTAACTTAAACAATAAAGTAGGTAACTTTGTTCGAACTCGAATCTCTAAATTTAATGTACATAATTTTCCTTGGAAATGATGTTATACCTTGGAAGAGGTGATCTAGGTGGAGACTTTGTGTCTTTGTTTAGGAATTTAGGTTCCTAAATATTCAAACTTGTTCTGAAAAGTAGCTTGACCCTTATTTGAAATAATTTTAATAAGAAGAAATCCTTGGTATGTCCCAAAAAGTAGCGATATGTCATGAATTGTAAAATGTCCTGAAAGTAGTATATGTTCCTAACAATCAATAAAACTCGACCCACTCGATGAGGGCCCGTCTAAAACTTCATCTGCTCACACTAACATACATCTAGCCTAAATCTACATGCATTCACAAAGGGTTAGAACAATAATATATCACACCACAAGTAATGGTTAGTAAACAATACATCACTAAATTAGACATGGCATAAGTTAGATTAGGTTTTTGATAAAAAAAAGTGTCACGATTTGATTGATTTTTGAAAGTGGAAATTTGGGTCTCCAACGTGATTTTCTTGTAAAACATTTCATTTTAGACTCTATTTCTTGTTCTTTTTAATTAATTGAAGATGTCACATGGTATTAAATGAGGTCAGATATCGAGGAATATGTATTCTTGTCATTGGGGGATGTTGATTCCCAAATGAACCTAGCAAGTGCACTGGATCTTGTTTAGTAGTATGGTGCAAAATCCAGTGTCATTCCCACGAGGATTGTTTAGTATTATGGTGAGAGAAACGAATTAAATAAAGGTTGTTGTAAAGTAAAGGAAATAGAAACAAGGTTGTCAAAATACAGAGATAGAGTTAAAAATTTATGTGATGAAAATAAAAATAATAAAGATTCAAGCTTTACCAAGTAGAGTCCATCGTGTTTCCCCTTCTTCATTTCAACATGTTTAGGTCTTTAGATCTAAACCGTCTTACCTTCTTTTCATGAAACTAAGTGTGGCATACCATCCTGTCACTTAGAACTTTAAGTTTTTCACCCTGTGAGTTATCCACTTATAGATTAGACCTTAAACATTTAGTTCAAGTAAGCATCTAGAATAAAGTACAGAATCTTTAGCAAATGTTTAGTATCCTTTTGGTGCATATAAACTTAGGTGATCATTGAGAGGCCTAAGGTTGTTAGTCACCTTTCAATTTCTAACACCCCAATCCAACACATGCTAGCTATGCCCATGAGACATTAGTAACAATAATAATCAATCTAATTAAAGATGTATGTTGGTTTAAAGAAGGTTCGACACCACAAGATAAGTCACCAACAGAGCCTAGCAAGTTTCCTAGGAAACTACTCACTACTCATGTTAAAATAAATAACAAAACTAATTTTATGCATAAAAAAATAAGAAAATACTAATATAATAGATAATAGACAAAGAAAAAGCACAAAAGTACTTATAGTGACAGCCTAAGATACTCTCCAAACAAAAATAAGGGCACATATATACTAGTTTAAAGCCCTAAGCAAGTGGCTCAGTTGTTTGCATTAAAATATTACAAAAATTAATAGCCTTAGGATCACTCTTGGTGACCAAAAAACCACATGTGGTAGCACACCATCCTTTCATTTTTTTTTTCCTCCAAAAGACTTGATCTTTCTCCAAGTAGTGCAACAACAAAGGTCCAACCATAGAAAGCCACGTCACCAGTCTAGTTGTGCACCTTTTTCACTCCCAAATTTCAAAATCTTCAGCAACCTTGCTAGTTTTCACAAAGTCCCACAAAACAGAATTAATTGCTCATAATTTCCATAATATAACTCCAAATCAGATTATTCCAAAGCTATATTACTTATATTTTCATGGTGTTTTTTCCACTTATCAAGATCCCCATACTTAAATTTTGCTTATCCTCAAGAAATACCAAAAGAAAAGAAGAAAAGATAATTGTGAAAAGTTTTGCAAATATGGAAAACAAACTGAAAAGAAGTCATGACAAAAGAAGTTTAAGGAGAATTCAAATCTTAAAGCATGAGATGATTGAAACCACATTAGCAAGTTAACTTAGCATAAAGAGAAAATTAAGACAAGTAACTTAGAGAAAATTTATCAATAACATGATATCAATGCAATCCCAGTGCCTCACAATGGGAATTCACTAAATTCACTCAAGTGTTTAGGGTGAAATTGCAAGTAAGTCACTCCTCAACTAAATACACCAACCTTAAATCTATATGCTTGAGAATCTATCCCATCTCCACTAGTGTGTCAATGATAACAAACAATCAAATAGGTCTTAAAGTGGGTTGCAATATAGGCTTGGGGTTAAGTAGGTCTAGAAAGGACATTTTGGGTAAGGGATTTTACCACAAGAAATTAATCAATAGTTACAACAAGCTTCTTTATAAAATAGACCTATGCAGCAATCTTAAGGGTTGTACGAATTCAAGGAAAAATATTTGGAAAAATTAACACAATTTTAAGCATATAAATATTTTAAGTGTTCCAACAATGAATTTTTGGAAAGCTTTAACAAATATGAGGTGATTATGCTTGCTTGAGGAAAGATTCAAAAAATTGTCAGTAGCTAAGGTTGCTATTGCTTTTATTAAGGTGTTGCTCAAATTTTCATTTTCTTGAATAGCTAGAATGATATAAAGATTACTTCAAAATGGGGGGATCTTTACAGATTTCAAGGATTTGATTAAAAGCACAAGTCACATTGAATTTTTATGAACTTTCTGATTTGAAAGACTTTCATAGGAAAAATCTAGGTAATAAGATAAATCAAAGTGAAAGGGATTTGGCTAAAAACATTTTATGCTTTTGAAAAAAAATTGGTTCGTGGCTGAAGGGGATTAATAAAAGGAAAATATATTCATTTTGGGTGGCTTTTTGTTTAAAAGTGGGTTGAATCTTAATGTCTTCATCGTCTTATGCAAGTGATCAACATGTGATCTTAACAAGTACAAACCAAATCAAGTTCTAGTTTAAGAATTACAAGTGCAAGCTCATTCAACAAGAGAATTAAGCAATAGTCAAAGGTTTAAAATTCTCACCAAAATATCTTAATTTCATTTAAATTTCAGCCATAATCATTGAAAAATAGCTTATTTTCACAAGTCTAATTCCTATTAGCTTTCTTAATTCCTACTCATGTAATTTAACCATCAAATGTCAAACTCTAAGCATTCTCCAAGAACTAAATTGCATAATAGAAATTCAAAATAGAATGTTAAACAATAAATTAACAACACAAAACAATATCCAACTCAAAGCAAATTGAAAACATGCTAAAAATGGTAAAAACTTAATTTCAGCAACCTATTTAAGTAGAGAATAGATAGTTGTAGCAACCATATGTGCAAATATAAAAGCAATTACAAGGAATCGCCATAAAAACAACTATGAACAGAAATTAAATAAGGGTTTTGCCCTCCATCCCTATACTTTAACAATGCTTTATCCTCAAAGCAACATGACTATAA
Source organism: Euphorbia schlechtendalii (assembly GCA_949673415.1). Taxonomy (NCBI): domain Eukaryota; kingdom Viridiplantae; phylum Streptophyta; class Magnoliopsida; order Malpighiales; family Euphorbiaceae; genus Euphorbia; species Euphorbia schlechtendalii. Next base: position 27,212 of record CATIWQ010386293.1, read on the forward strand.
AGGAATGAAAGGTTGCATCAATAAAATTCGGTAATGAAATGCATAGCTTAAGTAGAAGCAACATACCAAATTTGGGGTGAGAGGGAGTTGGATTCTTTAATCTTTGTTTTTGGGGGAAGAATGAAATTCCCCCTCTTCATTGGGCTAGCTTTCCCAAAATTCCTCTTGATTCATGGTTGAGGTAGGTTCGGAGGTCTCCTTATTCAAGTCAAATTACCAAGCTCTTCTCCATTTTTATCTTCAGAGAAGTGTGAAGATCTCACTACCTTCCACATCAACCTTCTTTCTTTCTAGCAAGGCCAACCTTTTCTTTGATTCTTCAAATCTTACCCCATCAGCTTCCCTCTTCTCCAATATTATGTCAATCAGAGACATCACCTTTGTTATTTTCAAAGTGGCACTATTCTCAAGATCATTAAAAATTTTAGTGTTGACCCTTCCCCTTGCGCTTATCTCCACTTATTTCCTAGCAACCCTCTTTCTTTTTGCAGTAGGCTCATCATCGTGTATCTACACAACCTTGGCAGCCTCCTTCTCCATTACCACATGCTATAACGGTCATTTTGTGCTAACCTTCTTGCACACTTGAATTTGTGCAAGATTGTTGAAATCCAAAGGAGCAGGGTAGAATGCATGTGTCAAACTAGCAGTTGAGAAATCACTTTACATTTTTTTGGTAATCTTTGTAACATAAAAACCTATCATAATCTTCTTGTGCGGTTTGCTGGTGAGAGAAGCAACATATTTGGCGAAGAAACTACCAATATTCAAGTGATGACCTTTCTCCATGCAGTAAATTGCAAACAAAACATCATTTGGGACCCTCAAAGGAATTTCCTTGCCAAAAAGAGAACCTGACAAGAATTTTTGGGTAATCTTATGGTTGTAATCCGTCAACAACTTTGCGTTATGGTTCACATACTCCTCTGCCCTAGTGATTTCCTTCCAAAACTCTATTGCATCAAAATCAGCTGGAATTTCCTTATGAGAATTCTCATACTCCTCCGAAATCAAAGTAATTCCGTCCACAACACCAACGTAGATATTCAAATCATTCAAAGAGAAACATTTGTTGAACCTAAACAAGCAGGATCCATATTTAGTTTGGTTTTTATAGGCTTTGATTTTAGTATTCACTTAAAAAGTACTCAAGAATTCCAAAGTGAGCTCTTTGTAAGAAGGCTCATTATTCTCGATAAACAGATCAAGTCCTCCACGTGTCAGAAACTTCCGAAAAAATTCCTCCAGGCCTAAGGTTCTCAATGCCTCCCATTTGATTGCTCTAGAGGCCATAAAATCATGTGCTTTGAAGAAGTTGTAATTCTCCCTTTGTGTTTCATCAGAGAATTCAGAAATTCTCTTATGAGTTAGCTCCCAATCAACAGAGCTTCTTTCTATTGAAGGTATTGCCGAAGAGATGGAGTTGCTTGCTTCCTCAGAGTTCTCGTCAATTTCTTGCCTGAAACCTTGTACCTAGTGTTTACCATGACTGAGAAAAAGAGAGGAAAATATAAGGGTTTGAAATTTTGAAAGAGTGAGAGGAGTTGAGGAGTTTGAAAGTCTTAAAAAAAGTAATAAGAGGGAGGTTTACTTTTGAAAAAAACAATATAAAGGAGGGATAAAACTTGTTGAGTAAAGGAAAAGGCATGAGTTGTAAAAATTTCGAAAAGAAGTGACATGTTGCTAACATGAAAAATGAAATGAAAACAAAAATTAAAATTAAAAAATAAAAAATAAAAATTTTTGCAATAAACTGTAAGAAGCTTTTTGACTTAATTAAAAGTGAGATAATTTTCACCCAAGAAGTTTAGAATGAAAAACTAATATAAATGTGTATGTTAAAATCGATTCAAAATTTCACATGCGCCGAAAAACATTGTGAGTGGGTTAATTAAAATAATGTGATTTTAATAGAAAAAAATTTAAATGCAACATTTAAAGGAAAAATCGGTAATAAAAAAATAAGTAAAGAAATTAAAGTTAAGATGGAACATGTAAGGAAGCAAAATATGTTAGATAATTTTAAAAATGCAATCCCACTATTTAAGAGGATAATGAAGTTGATTTCATTGTTGAAAAAGATGAACTAATGAGTAGCATTTAAAAAAGGAAAAGCTCAATTAGCAGAAAATTAAAGTCCTATAAAAAAAATGGTTATGCATGTAATTATTATGCCTAATTAATTTAAATTTAAGTTATGCCTAAAGATGGAAAAAGTAGAATGGATGTATAATGCAAGTGAGGTGAAAAGCTATGAATGTATGTATGCAAATTTAATTACTTAATTGAAAGGAAAATAAAAGGAAGTTGAAAGGAAAGTGGGTCATCATTACATGCAATTGGATGATAAGTAACTCACTAGCTTTGCTCTTATCAATGCTTCCATATCACATTTCGTCATCATTACCATGCCTGAATCACGCAAAAAGATGCTTAAAATAATGATACATATTATGCTTATCATTTAAAAGAAAATTATTTACCTCCTTTCATTTTTACTTTTCTATAATAAAATTAGAAAAGATAACTTAACTTGGGAGAAAGCTATTTATTAAATGATCAAAAAGAAACTCAAATTACTTGTATAAAAAAGAGACTAAGTATGATGAGCAACAAAAAGCTTGGACTTGTAATCTTCATGTTGCTTCCCCAAACTTAGTTGATTTGTATACCTTCAAAAAGCAAAAGAAAATATTAAAATAAAAATAAACACATATTTATGTAAATTTAAAAATATTCACAAGTATAGAAATATGAGCTTGGGCTCATCAAAATTCTTCAATTGGTGTTTGAAGCGAACACCAATCTTCTCAAGATTGCTTAGGATAGACGGAGACAATAGTTGTCTACAACAAACTTGGCCATTTCGTTGGACAAGTATGGTTTCAAACGTTGACAATTTAATTTGAATGTTTGTACATCATTGTTTGCAACTTCTATGGTCCCATGCAAAAAATACTCTTGTAACAATGTAAGGGTCAGTCCATCGTGTTTTAAGTTTGCCAGGGAATAATCTTGAATTGAATAATAACACTTTTTGTCATGGCTAGAAATCTTTCTTGTGGTTTATTTTGTCATGCAATTTCTTTACTTTTTCCTTGTATCCCATGTCATTCTCATAGCTGAATAACCTAAATTCTTCCAATTGATTTAGCTGTAACTTTTTCAGTTCACCTACAGCATTCTCATCAAAATTCAAAAATGTTAGAGCCCATAAAGCATTAAATTCTAATTCCGCGTGTAGGTGGTAAGATTTTCCTTGGAATAATCTAAAAGGTGACATTCCAATGGAAGTCTTATGATTGTCCGATAAGCCCATAGAGCGTTATAAGGCTTGCTTGCTCAATTTCTCCTAGAATTGCTAATAGTCTTTTCAAGAATTCACTTAATCTCTCGATTTGAGATTTCAGATTGCCCTTTGGTTTGTGGGAAATATGGTGTAACAATCTTGTGAGTAATTCCAAATTTATTCATTAGTCTCTCAAATTGTTCAGTGAGTTCCTTTATCACTAATGATTGCTTTAGGCACACCAAAATGAGTAAAATTTTTTAAAAAAATTTATCAACAACTCTAGCATCATTGGTGGGGCCAACAATGGCTTCAACCCAATTACTCACATAATCTATAACAACCAGGATGTATTTTTTACCATACAGTCAAGGATCCTAGAAACTTTACTTGGAAACAGTCTCATAAAGTCAATGCCCCAAACATAAAAAATTTAGCAAACCATAATATCGTTTAAAGGAATGGCATTCTTTGTTGAGATATTACATATTCTTTGACATTCATTACATTATGAAACAAATCTGTGGCAATCTTTAAAGATTGTTGACCAATAAAAACCACATTCAAGGACATTGGAGGCTAGTCAGGTTACTCTAAAATGGCCTCTAGCATCCTTGTTGTGACACAAGGTCAAGATTGCTAGAACTTCATCTTCAGAAATACATATCCTTATGATTTAATCTGCAAATAACTTGAAAAGAAATGGTTCCTCCCAAAAATAATACTTATGTTAGTGAATATTTTTTTTCTTTGATGAAAGGATAAATGCACAGGCCTAACATTAAGAGCAAGGTAGTTATCAAAATCAGCAAAACCAAGAGAGTGATCTTACAATGAGTTTTTGTAATTTTAAACTACTCCATAAGGTTTCGAGCAAGAATTGTGGATAAATGATCTGCTGCAATATTTTGGAATCATTTCTTGTCTTGAATCTCCAAATCAAATTCTTGAAGAAGCACCAACCATCTGATGAGCCTTTGTTTGGTATCCTTTTTTGCTAGAAAATGTCTCAAGGATACATGGTTAGTAAAGATAATAATTTTTTACTAACGCATAAACAATAGCAAGCAATTCTTTTTTTATCACTATGTAATTTTGTTAGGTCTCCGTCAATGTTTTACTTGTATAATAGATTGGCAAAAAATGTTTATTAATCCTTTGACAAAGCACCGCTCTAATGCAAGTATCACTTACATCACACATAAGTTGAAAAGGTTGATCCAATTTAGGAGCAATGAGGATAGGAGCATTCACAAGGTGATTTTGAGCTCATGGAAAGCTTTGTGGAAACCTTCATCAAAGTTGAAGTCAACATCTTTATGGAGGAGCGTTGTCAAAGGCTAGGCTGTTTTGGAAAAATCTTTGATAAACCTTCGATAGAAACCTGCATGTCCAAAGAAACTCCTTATTTCCTTGACAGAAGTTGGTTTAGCAAGCTTTTCGATAACCTCCATTTTGGTTTGGTCTACTTCAATGCCTCTTTCACAAACAATATGATCAAGGACAATGGTATCCTTAACAATAAAAATGAATTTTTCCCAATTTAAGACCTAGATTGGTCTCTTTAAAACTAATAAGAATAGCTTTAAGGTTGCTGAGGCAGGGCTAGAAAGTTTCTCCATATGCCAAGAAGTTATCCACGGATATTTCCATGAATTTTTCAATCATATCATGGAAAATGCACACCATGCCCCTCTAGAAGGTTGCTAGAGCATTCCAAAGTCCAAATATCACCCTTTTATAGGCATAAACACTATATGGGCAAGTAAAAGCAGTCTTCTCTTGGTTTAATGGATGGATGGCAATCTGGTTGTACCACAAATAGCCATCAAGAAAGCAATAGATCGTATATCCTACCAATCTCTACAACATTTAATCAACAAAAATGTAGTGGAAAATATTCTTTCCCTGTAGCATCATTAAGTTTGTGATAATCAATGCAACTTTACAGTCTGATCACTGTTTTTGTTAGAACAAGCTCATTCTCCTCATTTTGCACCACAGTCATGCCTCCTTTCATTGGTACCACTTGAACTGGGTTAGCCCATACACTGTTAGAGATGAAATAAATTATCTTAGCATTTAGTAGCTTGATAACTTTCTTTTCAGCAACCTCTTTCGTGTTAAGTTTCCGTTGAGGTTGCACCATTGATTTGTGATCTTCCTCCATAAGAATGTGGTGAACACAACTAGAGGGACTAATTTCCTTTATGTCAGCAATTGTCCATGCCAAAACCACTTTCTTTTGTTTCAACACAAAAAGCAATTCATCTTTTCCCATCGTAGAGTCCATGGACGCGCTTAGGGGAGTTGAAGAGACATTTTAGTGACCCTCCCCTTGAGAAGCGTTGATCTTATCTTTGTTCTCAACATAAGACATGATTATCAACTTTCATATTTGATTTATGAACGATTGAATTTTCTTTGACAAACTGAAATTCTCGTCTAAGTAAATTTAGTCCTTTCTCAAAACACGAATGAAAGACTAGCCAACGAAAGTGTTACTACACACCAATCTTCGATCTCGTTCACTCTGCAATCTCCTAGTTGTGATGGTTGAAGGTTTTCTGCTAAACAAAGTTTTGTTATGGCGAACTAGCTGTGTAACCGACATAGCCTCTTCGATACCTAAGTAAGTGACAAATTCAGTAGAGGAGATAGGGAGTTTAAGTATTTAGAATCATATACCTTGAATGATGTTTAGGGGGTCCTTTATATAGACATTAGTGACTCCTAATTTAATTAGGAGAGGGAGTTCTATGCCTAATAGGATCTTGCCTAAATTTATAAATAGGATAGAAAATTTTTCAAAACAAAGAAGTTTCCTTATTAGGAAAAATTACTTTTCTTGTGAAGAAAGCATAGGAGCTAGAATCTAAGTTGGATTCAAGTGACATTTTACTAAGTTATCATTTGGTACAAATCTGTTAGTAATGAATATCAAATGGTAACAATAATAAACCACAACATCAAATAGCAACAACAATATTTTTACCAAATATGTTCTTAATTTCTGCTATTGTCTACTAGAAAAGAAAATAAAAAATAGAAAATAGAAAAATAATAATAATAATTTTTTATTTTTTATACTAATGTTTTAAAAAATCAACTTTAAAATTTTGTGGCCATAACAGCTTTGGGCACTGGCCAGTCACACCCCTTGCACCCCACCTAAGGCCAACACTGAATGTAGATTTTGTTGTGATTCTAGATTTAAGTTTAAACAATAATGTAAAATGGATTAGATAAATGTTTCTTACCACTATACTTGATATAAAATTTTTATACAATCAAATTTGTTGTGATTTTGAATTGTAGATAAACAATGAAGTAAAATGGATGGTATAAAACCTTTGTAACATGAATTTTGTTATAGTTTTGAATTCGATTTTAAAAGTGGTATATAGTTCTTAGATTATTAGCCAATACGATTGTTATAAGTATTTCATACTACATTTAGATCACATAGCACTACATTTATTTTCTGGAGTAAATATATTCGATAGTTCTATATTGATACCAGCTTAATTGACATTCGTTTACACTTTACAATCTCCACCATTTATCTTTGGGTAGTTAGATTTTCACCATAAGAAGAAAACAAGATGAAGGGTGGAGATTTCATGGTGTCACTATATGTCAAACAATTAGTGTCAATATAGAATTATTGAAATTTATTTTGTTAAAACCATATCTGAAATTGGCTAATTACCATTAAGTCCCTAAATTATTAATTATTTGTAATTAATTTTTTAAGTTTTATAACTTTTCAATTTAGTCCAAATAACTAAATTGGATCAAATCCTTTGACTCGATTGACCCGCTCACTGGCAAACCGGGTATTTCCAACATCTCTCACTCGCACTTGAAGGGTCACATTCCGTACAAGGTTATCAAATCTTTTGTATGCTGTGAAGTCGTGCAACTAGCATACTATCAGGAATGCTTTGTCTTGCACCTGTTAGGGTGCCAAGACTATCTTGTGTGGTACTTAACCAAATAGATTAACATCTAGAATTCAGAATACATCTTGTAATCTGTTAGGGTCAGTCAAGACTATTTTGAATGGTAATCAACCATATAATTTAATATATAGTATATAATATAATATCACATTGATATATAGCGTGTATTCTTTACCCTAGATTGGTCGATAATCATCCACTTCCACATCATTTGGATCTTAGAAGCCTTAATCCGTCGTTCACTATCTTATAACAAATGTAACAATAGGCTAGCCAGTGAACTGACAGAACAATGGTGAATGTTCATTTGGCCAATTCTTCCTTTCGAGCTATCAATTCCATACAAAACTAGTTCGGTCCACTAACCAATCTCTCCCTGATCGAATCTTATCATGATCTCTTGGTGATTGATCAAATCTCCCTTACTAGTTCTTATTTCTCAAGATGACTCAATAGTATTGAGGGTAAGGTCCAACAACTCTTTAGTTTTATGGACTGAGTCTCACATTAGAGAAATTAAGATCCGTGTACATCGTACAAACTTCTCATCTCATGGTCACTAAGCACACATTATCTCAATGACTAATGTGCCATGGTGTTCTTTCCTTTCTACCCTTATAAAGGAGCGCATGCCTTATCGCATCAACTAACACCATATAAAGGTTTCAGTTACAATGCACCCTAGCATTTAACCTTTATCCACTATATGAACTACCTTTAGCTATTCAGACAGAACATGACTAACTATCATATAAATTACACAGTTCTTACCTGATTCCTTTTTGGATTCGGCACGCAATATTCTAAACAAACAATTTTCTTTTCACTCAACAAGTCGATATATGATTTTGAACAGGTTCCCGAACTACACATAGTTGTTCAAAATCAATCTCATCCTAGGCTGTATCCTCGTGATAACACTAGGGTAAACACCCATGTGAGTGGGCTACTTCTCTATCCGACATGCTATGAATAAAAAATAATATATCTACATAACATAAACGCACACATACATTGCTCATGGAATAAAACACATTTATATTAACACAACATCATTCACAATTTGAAGGGTATAATAAATGAGGTAAACAAATAAATATAATCTACGCATATTTTAACTCTTTGATATATTTCACATATACATCTTTCAATGACATACTTCGTAAACAAATCTACAAGTATGCAATGAGTCGATAAATAACCTCATATTGACCTCTCCTCGTGTTACTTAGCCTACAACTAAACGGATACTTGATATCGATAATACTTATTTTCATTATGACATTTTAGGTCTATCGCATAAGATATCGATGTTTGACTATCTCCATAAATAGTCAACATTTTGTTTGGAACACTCAGCATAAGAAGGCTCAATAGTCTCTTTTATCAAACAAAATCTTTTATCATAATTGGAAAAACACAATTCCACCCTTAGCCTTAGCTAATATGCACCTATGTATTATTCTATAAGGTCCATTTCCTTAGTTCAATACATTAGGGCATAACCAATGGACATATACAAGTATCTTACAATTTTCTTAACCACCTTCTAGTGCTCTATTAGTGGAATGAACTAATATATCACTTCAATGCACATAACATGAGTTATATTAGGTCTGGTATAATATAGCATATGTAATGCTAATATATGGAACATTTTTCATATCCTCCCACTTGATAGGAGTTTCAGGACATATACTTACACTAAGAATCATATTCTTAGTCATCGAAATACTTATGGGTTCATTATTCTATATAGAGAATCTTTCTCAAACTCTTTTTGTACAAGATTCCAAAGACAAAGATACTAATTATCTTATCCATCATTTTAGATCTCAATTCTAGGACCTATGCAGACTTATCCACGATTTACATCTCAAAGTTACTAGACACAAAATCTTTCACTTATATGGTATATACACAATGGTCCTCATACCATTCTAAATACCATAACCTTAAAACCTCATGAGATAATAAATTGACTTATTCAATTCAAGAAACCTCGTGTTTACAAATATTTGGGACAAATCCTTTTGATTTTACCATATAGATCTCTCATGACAATTCTCCCCTTGAGAATATAGGTCCATACACCTACTTAGTGTAACTTTAAGGAAGATACAACTACTAAGTTGATATTATTCATATTGATGTAATTCTCA
>CATIWQ010386328.1:0-12778 GCA_949673415.1 Euphorbia schlechtendalii
GCTCCCCAAAATCAATCTTCTAGTTGTAGTAAACTTCAAATTCATAAGTTCAGATAAAAGAAATCACTAGATATTCAAGTTATACCAAAATATCAACCGATTTGACTGAGAATGGAAACACTGTTGATAAAGAAACAAACATAGATGAGGTTAAAGCTCTTACAGTGGTCCAAAATCAAGCTGGAGAGAGCAGAGCTTTAGCTACCTCTAAGAAATTAAGCATCAAGTGGGCTCATGTGTTTAGAGAAACTAGAAAAAAAATAGGATTTAGGGTTGAAAGCTCGAATAAACAACAAGTTACATACCTAGAAAAGAAGAAAGAGGAAAGAAAGTTGACGACGGAGATGCGACGCTAGCAGTGGAGCGATTATGTTACCGGAGAATAGCTTAGCAGTGAGAACGATTTCGTCTTAGGGATTTTTAATCGTAGTAGCACTGATCGGTTCTGGAACAAAATTTATTTATAAGAGTATTCCGGAATTAGTATTGCGGAAGGTTGTTACGTAACAACCCTTCGCAATACACCTAAGTATTTCGGACGGTTGTTACAAAACAACCGTCCGGAATACTCAATTTAGTATTGCGGATGGTTGTTACGTAACAACCGTCCGCAATACACCTAAGTATTCTGGACGGTTGTTACAAAACAACCGTCCGGAATACTCAATTTAGTATTGCGGACGGTTGTTACGTAACAACCGTCTGCAATACAACATAAGACTAATTCCGACGAAAGGCATTGCGGACGGTTGGTAAACAATAACCGTCCGCAATGCCTTGATTTGTTATTGCGGACGGTTGTTACGTAACAACCGTCCGCAATAACCCCAACGTCATTTCCATTCACACTTTCATCAACTGTTTCTTCTAAAAGCCTCGTAAATAGTGCGACCCTGTAAGCTCTTTTTACACTAGTATGCTTTATCCTCTCTCCCAGCAAATTCTAATTTTTATAATTAAATATAACAAATGTTAACTAGATCAATCATTAAATATAATAAATGGTGATTGATATCTTGATATAGTGATTAAGTTAAAAATTATAAATTTCAGAGGTTCAGGTTTGAGTCACATCCTTCAATTGAGACAATTTTGTAAAAGAAAAACTTAACCAACTATTAACAAATAGGATTTGTTTGGTCACAGTTCATTGAGCTGGTTCAGTTGGTTTAATGATATTTGATAGTAGTATATACTAAAAGATTAGCGGATGAAATGACTTGTCTTTTGCTTGTAATTTCGGAAATGCTTTGCATTTGGTGTAGTGGTTAAGATGGAAATTATGGACTTCAGAGATTCAGATTTAAGTCACATCCGGGCGGGTTGAAAATTTTTCTTTTGACAATTTTTTTTAAAAGAAAACAGACAAACCATCAACAACTATAAAATTTGTCTGGTCACAGTTCATTAAGCCGGTTCAGTTGGTTAAATGATATTTGATACTCTCTTTGATTCTTAATGCTTATCATTTTAGGCTTTATATCAAAACCAATAAAACATTTACTACACTACTAAAATGATTAATTTATCCATTTTATTTTATTAAATTTCTTTCCTCTTATTATTAACTTATAATTTTATTTATACTCAATCTCTCTCCTAATTAGTATATGGTAAATTAGGAAAATATTATGGAAAGTAACGCTTGTTTTAAAATGAGAAGTCAAAAGAATAGAAGTAAAAAATGGTTAATAAAACAAGATGGAGTAATATATATCAAAAGATAAGCGGATGAAATGACTTCTCTTTTGCTCATAATTTCGGAAATGCTTTGCATGGACTTAAAAGGTATATTTCGTTTTCTAGATTTGTTATTGTTCGGCCTTTAAGGTGGGGTATAAGATTTCTTTTCCAAGCTATTGTGATGAAAAATTTAATTTTCAAAGTTTTACCCTTGACAACAGATTTTTATTTTCCTTTGAAAAATCAATAGCAAATAGATTTTAACTAATTTATTTATTATTAAGAGTCATAATATTTTTCAGATACCAAAATATATTATTCTATTAAAAGTTTATGCGTGTGATTTTTCAAAATAACTTAATTTGATATTGACTGATTGAACATTCATATTTTCACTAAACTCGATCCGAGCCCGTCAAAGTTCAAAGTTTTATGGGTTGGCTTGGTATTTATGCAAACACCCAAATCAAACCTAAGCCCGACCCGAAGAATAATAATTTTATTTATATATTTATATGTTAAATTTAATAATTATTGAAGATTTTATATTTTATCCTATTAAATTTTTATACCTGACTACAATTAATTTTATTAAATATTAAATATTAAATATTTTGAGTAAATAATGTAATTATATGAAAATTTTTGATATTTTGTTAATATATATTCCATTTAGTCTAACAAAAATTTAAAATAAAAAAATATTCATGGGCTGCGGGTTGGTTTCGGGAATGATCTCGTAAATTCGAACCGATTCTGAAATTCTTAAGTATGGTCTTGAGCCGGGCTTGGATTAATGTTTTAAGTCAAAAGCCCGACGAAACCCGACCCAAGCCTGCCCGACGAGCAAGTCTAGTTTGGTTTATGTTATATCTTATCCAATGTAAAATTATATAACGACAAACTCTAGTGAGCCAATTTCTTAGCATCAAAATATGATACTATCACTGTAAAAACTAATACATGCTAAAAATACGACTACTTGTAAAACAATATAAACTACTCCCAGATCTCAAAACATAGGCTCATGTTTAGTTTGTCGGTGCCCTGCAGGCGAGATAAGAAATTGAGGTCTCTTTTAAAAGTGAAAATTTTGAAAATGCAGTCACTTAATCTTTTTCTATTATAACAAGTTGGGTACACTTAAAAATATGTTTTGTAATTTGACGTTTTGCGAGGAAATTCCTGTGGAAATGAATGTATTTAACAATTTAGAACAATTAGGGCAGATGCATGCAACGGGTATGAAAATTTCTTATGAATTAATTTTTGTTTTGATACAAGTGATCCCAATATCAGAATTCAAAAGGCTATGTGTAGTTTCAAATATTAATAAAATAAGGATTTTTAATTTGAAACTACGTTATAAAATATGATGATTTTGTCGATTTTGATACGAAATTTTACATCTTTGTTATTAACAATATAAAATTTTTTGTAGTTAAAATGTGATGATAATTTTTAAAAAATTTCAATAAAATGAAAAAGTTTCCAAAATTATTCAAATGTAAATATACATTTTTAATTAATATGGCTATATTATAAAACTTTTAAATTGATTGAAATATCTTTTCTAACATGATTAATTTTTATGAAAAATATTTTTAACTTTGCTTTTGCTAACTTTAGAAATCTCGGATAATATTTTGTAAAAGATAATTTCACAATTTCCTTTTTACAAAACACTCAAATCACAGGTCATGATTTGAAGTTACCTTGACATTTGATGTGAGATCAAACAAAGACATACCGTATAAAAAATAACATTAACAATTAAATAAAATTGTAGACAAATATGGATGATATGAAAACATGGTTTTTTTATAGGTTAATGATGCATATCAAAGTTATATTAGAACTGTTTTAGGATATCCAATGTGTTTGATTATTTAGAAAAAGGGCTGATGCAACGGGTATGAAAAACTCTTATGAATTTATTTATCTTTTGAATAAAAATGATCCCCGTATCGGAATTGGGAATTGGGAATTGAAAAGTGTAGATAGGAGAAACCAAAAAAGAATTAAATAAGACTTTAAGTTTAAATTATACCAAATCCCACTTTAAAGATTTAATTACCTGCTCTATCTGCCTTTTATTTAATCTTTTCGTTTTCAATCATCTATTTTAATTTATATGATGCATGTAGTAGTCCCTTTCCAAAGTTTCCATGTATTCCATTTCCATCTACTTTGCGGACCGAGTTACAACTCATATAATTTATATCAATTTTTTTTGTCATACTAGATTACAATATAATAAAAAATAAGAAATATTGTAATTGGAGATTTAGATTGATCAGATTTTAAATTGTATTAAATATCAATCCATTTTCACTAAATTGTGACAAATATCTTATTAATTAACGCTAACTTTTTTGGAATCCTAAGTTTTAGTCACACGAAGTGAGATGAAAATTTTCTTTTTAATATAAGCAAAGAAATTTGTTCAAATAAAAAAAATAATTTGACTAAATTTTAAACTTTGAATCTTGGTTTCAATTATGTATTACTCCTTCAATCTAATGAACATAGGTAAATTTATCATTTTCATGTTTCATGTTTCATGTTTCATAATATAGGTCTAACTTATTTTATAACAACAACATACCACTTATATACACACACATCCTATTTATAATAGTTTTGAAATTTTAAATAAATAAATCAAATTCATAATTTATTATGTCAATCATCATTTGAGGGTAACAGATATTAAAATATTCAAATTTTCTATATTTCCGTGTGCTAATACATTTCTCTGCATAATCATGACAGTGAAGATTAATAATAATAAAAACCTTTTGCATAAAGAAATGAGTCAATATTTGCACTTAAAATTTTAGACTCAATTTCATAAGTAGAATATCATATTATTATATAGAATAAAAAATGAAGAACATTTTTCATTATTATTATGATAATTTGTAAATAACATATTATAGCAGTACATATAATCTATCATTACATATTACTCATGATTTATAAAATTTTTAATTATAGTGAACACAAAATATTGTATCTTACTATGTTAAAAATACAATTTGAACCTTAATTATGATATCCCTCCTTTTATTAAAAGTCAATCCGATTGAATAGAAGATAAGACATACAGCAGCCGTCCAACAATTTCAATTTTTATACTCCTCGATTAGAAATTAGTCAATCCCATTGAATAAATATATCTCAACTATACTTCCATTTACTTTTCTTTACTAATAATATCATCTTTCACATTTTTTTCTACTTAATGTGTAGAAAATAAAATTTAAGCTATATCATCTAATTTTATACTGGACGTCTAATCATTTTTGAAGTCTCTATCAAATACTTTAAAATAACAACAAAAACTTCGAGCCTATATGATTCTATTCTGGAAAACAAAGAGATAAAAGTTCGATTTATTTTATTGGTGTTTGAAGACTTTTCTTAATAGCTGTTTCTCTCTTACCTTTTTTGCATCAACGAAATTTTTACATTTTTGATATGTTCATTAAACGACTGATCAAAAAGTAAAAATTAAACCAAAATGATATATATACTTTTATGAAGATTGGGAAAAGAGTACAACAAGCTTTGAAAACACCATTTCAACTAAATTGACAGTTTAAGAAACAATAAAATCCACAATGCATAAAATGACTGAATTTTTTCCCTCTTCGACAAATAATTTGGAACTTTCCAATACGAAGAAAAAATAACATTGAAATAGATATTTGAGCGGACAATGGTGACTAGTCTAACATGGTATATATGGTAGAGCAAACTGAAGGTCGTTCAGAATTACAATTCTCTAGTTCTCTTACTTTTGGATGTCTTGGGTAAGTGCACATGTTTGCAGCCCGTCTAGCCCTCTCAACCATTCCTTCCATGGGATGGCTTGAGCAAATATTCGACCAACCCTGCCCAGTCCAGGATCGCAAAAGCCAGAAAACACAATGGTTGAGTCTCGATCTAATTTGTCTGAGTATTCACATATTTATAATATAACATACAAAAACAAATATTTTATGAAGTATCAATCTATTGTCAAGATATTTTAACTTTTATGTTCATGTTTTTCTTAACAATATTTAAAATTAATATTATTTGATGGGTGCGCTCGGTTTGTTTGGGAAAAAAGTTCCAGATCGAAATTCGGTTTGATCCAAGATCGAATGTTATTTTTATTGGTTGATTCTGACGATACCATTTTTTTTACAATGTTCAATCAAGTCCGTGTTCATCCACTCATTGAACAAGTGCAAACGCAAAGTAACCAACACACTAGGGGCCTTTCTCTTATGGCAACATCAAGTACGCTTTTTTATTAGAAAACATTTTGTTATTAAATATGTTAATGAAATAAATTAAAGCATCTTATTTGAATTTACAACTCTCAGTTATATGTGGGTTGGGCATTAATGTGAACACGTTTACAAGTTACAATACTATATGTGAAAAAGAAAACATATATTTTCATGTTTGTTTTGTTTACTTATTTCTGGAAGATTTGACTCAGCCAGCAATAAAAATATTCAAAAATCTCCAACTCCTTAATAATTGAACTCAACTCTCAACAACATTAATTGTTTCAACGGCAAAATTATAAAACTGAATTGAATGATGAAACTTGATTCCTACTTAGTTATATGTGCAAATCTAATCTTCTTCTTGTCCAAAGCATCATTTGCAACAGATTCCCTTTCTTCTTCCGATTCTCTCAGTGACAACGGCACTACTTTGCTCTCCAAAAATGGAACTTTCAGGCTTGGTTTCTTCAGCCCCGGTTCTTCAACAAACCGATTCATCGGAATTTGGTATGCTAACATTCCACTTCAAACTGTTGTTTGGGTCGCCAATCGAAACCAACCAATCAACGATTCTTCAGGTATATTGACGATCGACAAATCCACCAATCTTGTTCTTCTCAGTCATAACAGAACAGTTCAAGTTTGGTCTTCCAACTCAACAACCCAAACTCAAACTCAAACTCCATTAGTCCAGCTCCTGGATTCCGGGAATCTGATCATACGAGACGAAAAGGAAAATCCCGACAACTACATATGGCAAAGCTTCGATTATCCGTCCGATACTTTACTTCCAGGGATGAAATTCGGATGGGACGTGAAAAAGGGTCTGAATCGGAGTTTAACCGCTTGGAAAAACTGGGACGATCCATCTCCAGGAGACATATCTCTCGTTTATGAACAATACAATTATCCCGAAGCAGTTATTTGGAAAGGAAACCGAAAAATATGGCGCAGTGGGCCCTGGACCGGCCTTGCCCTAAGTGGGCAAGAGCCCCCCGGCAGGCCTAACCAGATTTATCAGTTAAGTTACGTGTCGAATCAAAACGAGGTATACTTCTATTTCTACCCAGACCCGAAATCCATGGTTATGAGGCAAGTTATGAACCAGTCGCTTTCAAACATGCAGTATTATTTCTGGACTGAGGATGGTCAACAATGGGTCAACTTCTGGAATGTGCCTAACGATATTTGTGAGTCTTACGAGTATTGCGGCTCTGACGGGTTTTGTTTGGTTAGCGAAACTCCGACTTGTCAGTGCCTGAAAGGGTTCAGGCCGGTTTCGCAGCAGAATTTGTACGCTGGGTGTGTGAGGAATAACGGGTTAAATTGCTCAGGCGATGGTTTCGTTAGTTTCGATAAATTGAGGTTGCCTGATACTGAGAATTCGTGGGTGAATGGCAGTATGAGTCTCGAGGGATGCAGGGTTAAGTGCTTGGAGGATTGTTCGTGTATGGCTTATTCCAATTTGGATGTAAGAGGAAAAGGCAGCGGTTGCGCTCTTTGGTTCGGTAATTTGACCGATATGAGACAGACTCCATATGGGCAGCAACTGTATATTCGAATGTCCGCTTTGGACTCAGGTATTGGTACTAAGATTATGTTTTTTTAACTTACACGCCAGCTAATTTAGTTTACTTCAGTACAACCTATAAATAAATATACATTAAAATGAATAAATTTTACGGTACACCTGGCATACTTCCCCTGCTGCTGTTTGATTTTAGCAAAAACTGTTGTTGTTGACTTCTTTGTTTTGTCCAGAGGGGAGGAATGGAAATAAGAAGACTAATATCATCATAATAGCAACTGTTATTCCGATAAGTTTTCTGATACTCGGCATCGTCATTGGTTGCTTTATTTACAGAAGACGGGCAAAATTAAAAGGTCCGTTACTATTGAAAACGTGTTTAGTTTTCAGATTTGTTAGAATGTTTTATTTCACATTGATCTTAAACTTATGGTATGTATTTAGTTACACATTTCCATAGTGTTGCAACACTTTTGTTTTTTTTTTTAAACAATGTTCATTGGTTTTCCTATTACAGAGAAACCTAAATATATGGGAAAAGATCATGATGAGGAACATAATCAGGAAGACTTGGAATTACCCTTAATTGACCTGAGAGAAATTGTTAAAGCTACCGACAATTTTTCACTGGCAAACAAGCTTGGCGAAGGCGGTTTCGGCCCTGTGTATAAGGTAAATTTTCAGCTTATTTGGTTGCGATTAAGCTCGTGAAACGATTATTTAGGCCATAAATTTTGGAAAATGTTTAATTCAGGGTAAACTAGAGGATGGACAAGAGATTGCTGTAAAAAGGTTGTCTAGGAGTTCAGGGCAGGGGTTACATGAGTTCAAAAACGAAGTCATCTTAATAGCTAAGCTTCAGCATCGTAATCTCGTAAAACTTCTTAGTTGTTGCATTCAAGGCGATGAAAAACTGCTAGTTTATGAATTCATGCCAAATAAAAGCCTAGACTTTTTCATTTTCGGTATGCAGCCCCTAATTCTTCCTTCTAGCTTTACAAATTTCATATTTGTAGCATCTAACATGAAATCGTAACAGATCAAACAAGAAGTAAACAACTAGATTGGTCCATGAGACACAAAATCATTTGCGGAATCGCAAGGGGACTTCTGTATCTTCATCAAGATTCGAGACTGAGGATCATACATAGAGACCTAAAAGCAAGTAACATATTGCTCGACAATCAAATGAACCCCAAAATCTCGGATTTCGGGATGGCAAAAACATTTGGCGGAGACCAAACTGAAGGAAACACAAACAGGGTGGTCGGAACATAGTAAGTGAAATAACTTTATACCAAGATCATGTCAATCTTAAGTTCCATGCCATTAATGTTCTATTTCTCGTAATAATATTGCAGCGGTTATATGGCACCGGAATACGCTGCAGATGGGCAGTTCTCAGTAAAATCAGATGTATTTAGCTTCGGGGTATTAATGATAGAGATAATCAGTGGAAAGAGAAGTAGAGGATTCTTCCACTCAAACCAGAGTCATAATCTCGTTGCCTATGTAAATATCGAACGCTACGAGTTTGTATTCTCGTATTTTTCGTACTCTTGACATATAATCGCTTTGTTTTTCAGGCATGGAGATTGTGGAAGGAAGGGAAGTATTTGGAATTAGTGGATTCAGCATTGGGAGAGTCGTGTCATTTATCTCAGTTGTTGCGATGCATTCATATAAGCCTATTATGTGTTCAACAGAATGCGGATGAAAGGCCAAACATGGAATATGTGGTGCTGATGTTAAGCAGTGAGATAATATTGCCAGAGCCAAATGAACCTGGCTATTACAGGGACAAAGGTCCATTCGAAATAGAATCCTCATCAAGTAGGGTTGAATCTTCTTCGACAAATGAGCTTACTTACTCGTTGCCTGACCCTCGCTAAACTATTCATGTACGTATACATCATCGTACCATGTACGTATGTTTCGGTATGTTAATATAAAACATGAGTGAATTCACTTCAACCAACTTACACCTAGTATATTTTAAAATTTAATCATGGATTTATTTTTTCCTTTAATTGCACAATTTTTTTTTGTAATGAAAGACAAAATATGACAAAGGGCAATTGAATCTATGATGGGTTTGTTTATGAGTGTATTAACAGCTTTACCAGCTCTATCTGCCTCTAATGAAACGAAACGAAACGAAGCCACTCTATACACTTTCATCCAAAAGCCAAACATAATTACAAAATCACCGTCCCCTACAACGATCATTCTCAGTCTCTCTCTTCGTCCTTCATGCAATCGTTCTCAGTTCCTCTCTCCCTTCTCCATGGCAATTACCATCATCGACTCCTCTACCTCCGACTCAGATTAAATTCTGTCAATCACCTCCACATTTTCTTTCAATCGGAACTCTTTTCCTTCTCTATGCTTGCCTCCTCTTCCATCCACGATCTGGAATGTCTCCGGCGAGATCTGAAATGCCTCCTCTAACGATCCATCCTTTTCTTACAATTTCATATTGCTTCTTCCTTTTCTTTTGGTCCTGTTTTGATTCCATTGAAATTGACGCGGTTTTATGACAGGGAAGAAGATGAGCAGAGGAATCAATTCTTTTGGTCTCATTGTTCGATTTCTAACATATGTCTAACAGGTTTCCAACATTATGCATTCCACACTATTTCAATATGTAAAGTCTTTCACTAGGTTTTTCATAGATTTCTAACAGATTTTGAGCTGAAAAACATAATATTTGAAAAAAATAATATTTCTAATAGATTTTGAGCTGTATGCATAATATTTGAAAATGAACAATGTACTAGAATTCTAAAAGAAATTTGTTATAAGACATATAAACAATTTATTAGGATGTCTAACAGATTTCCAACACAGAAGACGATTCTGTAAATAAGTGTCAGAAAAGTATAAATTTTTAAATGCTTTCAAAGCAGTTGTATTTTTTAAATATTTTATGAAAACAGAACAAATATGTAACTACGCCTAAAATAATTATTCATTGGGCTGAGCTCGGGTATTTACATTAAAACTAAGCCCGACCGACCCAAAAAATTCCGGACTTCAGCCAGGCTCGGCCAAGTTTTCTTTGAAAATGAGTGTCCAAACCTGTCCCATTCTCGGGGTCAGGCAGGACGGGTATTCCGTTCCATCAACAGGTCTACTTGCTATGTATGGTTTCCGCATATGTTCTTTTTCTATCAAGTATTAAATTGATCCATTCCAGAGGAACCCCAAAATTTCAGATTT
The DNA here is from genome assembly GCA_949673415.1 of Euphorbia schlechtendalii. NCBI lineage: Eukaryota > Viridiplantae > Streptophyta > Magnoliopsida > Malpighiales > Euphorbiaceae > Euphorbia > Euphorbia schlechtendalii. The sequence continues at coordinate 10,723 of CATIWQ010386328.1, forward strand.
TGGATTGGCCAAAACCGTTGGCGGAGACAATACTGAAGGAAGCACAAACAGAGTGGTTGGAACCAAGTAAGTCTTGTATAACTAGCTCTTATAAGTAATCAGGCTTAAAGTGATACACCATCAATCTTACATATACTGAAATTATAATGCAGTGGTTACATGGCACCAGAGTATGCAGAAGATGGGTTGAATCAAGCTCAAGTTCAACCAATGAATGCACCAGCTCATTACTTGAACCTCGATAAACTTCATGTATGACATGCTTTCTATGTCTTGTTGAATCCGTCAATGCTCAACATTGTAAGCTGTAATATGAACTGAACCTCATAGAACAGAGGTTATTCAGTTTAAGTTGATGAAGCAAGCTGATATATATGCCTTTGTAAGTATGAAATATCGAGTAGTTTGTCAGTATGGAAGATATGGTTTGAAATGGTAGGTTAGCGAGTGAAGATATATCCATATGCTATGTCATAAATCAATATTCAATGCCCGATTGACTTTTTCATGTCTATTAGCTGTTGAGTTTTCTTTCTACTGTAATACAGTGTATTTCAAGCTCTTTCATCTATATAAGCGTGTTACGCATTTTGTGTTTTTGCTATTTATGTGCTTGTTTGAGATTCTCTTTACGGTTGGAAAATTAGAAACATTTCCAATACAAATTCACCGTAAATAATAGCAACCAACTAGCAGTTGTACCAAACAACTAAGCCAAATAAACCTAGCTAATCCTTCTGAGTTTATAACGCATGCCCTAAATAAAGTAAACACACATTGATGCTTAGCGAAATCTGATGTTCCATAAAATTTTTTAGGGTTTCATTGCCACCATCATTGAGAAAGAGAATTGGAAGCAGATCCATTTTGAAACTAAGAAAGTAAAGTAGAGAAATAAAAAAGGAACACAAATACTAGTACTTTCTTATTCATTAAATTACAACAACACAAGTCATTATATAGGCTTAGAAACAGTGGGACATGAAAGTAGCCACACGACCTAACTACTACCTAAATAATACTACATTAAATTAGGAAAATACTTAACCACTAAACAATAATTTTAACAAACTAATTTGACTCGTTACTAAAATCAAATTCTATTTTATCAAAAATATTAACTAATTTTGAGGCAAAGGGACTTCTCTATCTTCATCAAGATTCGAGACTAAGATTCATACATAGAGACCTCAAAGCAAGTAACATATTGCTCGGTAATCAAATGAAACCCAATATCTCGCAAAAACATTTGGCGGAGACCAAACCGAAGTAAACACAAACAGGGTGGTTGGAACAAAGTAAGCACTACATTATAACAACATTTTTCCAATCTTAAGTGCCATACCATTAATCTTTCATTTCTCGTAACAATAATGCAGCAGTTATATGGCACAAGAGTATGCAGCAGACAGGCAGTTCTCAGCAAAATCAAATGTATTTAGCTTTGGGAATTTATGATAGAGATAATCAGTGGAAAGAGAAGTAGAGGTTTCTTCCAATCAAACCAGAGTCATAATCTCGTTGCCTATGTAAATATCAAATCTATGAGTTTGTATTATGTGTATTTTCGTACTTTTGTCGTGTAGAATATTGACGACAAAATCACGTTATTTTTCAGGCATGGAGATTGTGGAAGGGAAGTATTTGGAATTAGTGGATTCGGCATTGGGAGAGTCATGTCATCCATCTCAGTTGTTGCAATGCGTTCATATAAATGTTAAGTAGGGATTAGATAGGCTCATCCGAAAGAACCTTATTGATTTACGGGTATAGGTACATTTGATGCAGCATTTTCATTAGTAGTTGTTGGAGATTTTGGTGATCACACATCAAAATTAAATAAGATTGATGGTTGGTATATAAGTGGTTACACTAAGCTTTAACACAAGCAAATTGGTTTTGTGTCAATAGAGTTGAACTCCATTTATGTGCTCAGTCAACTTATTAAGGCCACTATCAAGATTATAATCTTTAAATATGTGAATAATAAGAAATTTGTGAATATTCTAAGACAAATATTCTAAGACAAAGGGGAAGAAGGCAGTCATTTTGTAAT
>CATIWQ010386371.1:0-19465 GCA_949673415.1 Euphorbia schlechtendalii
TGCAGACTTCTTAGGAGCCATTGAATTCAAGAAAGAAATATTTGTGTTTGATTTGGAAAACAGAGAAAACTTGCTTTTGCAAAGAATTGAGTTTGTGAAAAAGAGTTATTGTGAAAACAAACCAGGAAAAGTCTTATTTATATAGAAAATAGGGTATTAATTGCTTTTCCAACAGATATATATCAAATTTAACTGTTAAAATATAGTTGTCACAGAACTATTGTACAAATCGCAATGGTTGCGATAACGAAGGTTAGTCGCGATCGTGACTCTCTTTTATACAGAAAAAGAGAGTTCAGACAATACTGATCACGAGCACGATACAGGTCACGATCGCGATATGCCAAAATCCAAAAATTTTGTTCTTTTCTTTTATTTGAAAAATTACACTAATGTAGAAAAACAAATAAAAATATACTTCTATATTATACTATATATATATTTTTTAGGAAAATATAAGAGATTTAAGTAGCAATGGAGTTTTTTAACCCCATGATTTCATATTCATGGGTGAAATCTAACTTAACAACTTCTTGGATGCAAGCATCAATCAAGTAAAGTTTCATGCATATATCTTCATCCATTGGATATTTACCAGCTTTGTCCGTATTAAATTCAACTGTATCATCACCTATCCTTAACTTAATTTTACCTTCTAACACATCTATCAATGCTTTTCCAGTATGCATAAAAGGTCTTCCTAAGATAATAGGACACTTTTCATCATATGCAAAATCTAACACAACAAAGTCTGTTGGGAAAACAAGTTTATCCACTTTAACTAGCATATCTTCTATTATGCTAAAAGGATGTTTAATAGACTGGTCGGCCAATTGCAAGACCATATTTGTCCTTTTAACTTCATCATCAGGTCTCAACTCTTTGAAGATCGATAAAGGCATAAGGTTTATACTAGCCCCAAGATCACGTAAACATTTTGGAAAAGAAATGTTTCCAAGTTTACACAGAATTGTGAAACTTCCTGGATCTTTAAGTTTAGAGGGCATTGTAGCAGTTATTATTTTGCTACAATCTTCAGTTAAAGATACTTTTGATATTCCTTCTAAACTACGACTACGAGATAAAAGTTCTTTAATAAACTTACAGTAGTTAGGAATCTGAATGATGGCTTCAATGAATGAGAGATTGATTTCAGACCTTTAAATTTGTTGATGAATTCGATGAATTGCTCATCCTCATTCTTCTTCTTCATTCTTTATAGAAATGGTGGTTGAGGGGGATTAACCTTTCCGAATTTAGGTTGTTCATCATCTCCTGCTTTATCATTTGATTTACTCGGATATTCTTCTAATACTTCAACAACATTATTAGCAAGCATACCTGAAGGATTTGGTTCATATAGTAATTTACCACTACGAAGGGCTATAGCATGAACATTTTCTTTAGGATTTCCTTCTATGTTACTAGGTAATTAACCTTTTCCTCCGGATGGAATAGCACTCGCTAATTGACCAACTTGTATCACCAAATTATGAATGGAAAATGATTGATTTTTAAACATCTGATCCATCTTATTTCCTAATTTTTTGTAACATTCCTTAGTTTCTAATTGCTTATTACAAACTCCTTCCAGAAACTTATCTATCTTACTTGTCAACTATCCTATTCTATCAGTACTCTGATAATTCTTTTATTGATTATCACCATACTTCCAATTAGAACTCCTATAATTATTTCCATTATTGCTATAAGAATTCCCTTAACTTTGAACATAACTTAATTGTTCCCCTACACATGGGTTAAAGTTACACTCAAAAGTAGTGCGTCTGATTTGACCACAATTTTCACATGTCAAAGGGGTACTCTTATTTATATACATATTATCTATCTTATTAGACAAAGTAGATAATTGTGCTTGTATAACAGAAATAGAATCTAATTCATTGACCTTTAACTGCACTAGAAGATGTAGATGTGGCATGCGAATGAGTAGGATTAGTAGTACTTACTTATGCTTTTGCCACTAGCCACATACTATTGTTATTTACCATATCTTCCAAAAGATCAAAGGCTTCTTGACTAGTCTTCTTCATAAGAGATCTCGCAGTCATAGCATCAATCTCTCCTCTTGTTGCATGATTTATTCCATTGTAGAAAGTTTGCAAAATTACATTATGAGGTAAACTATGATGAGGAAAAACTCGCTGAAGTTCCTTATAACAAACCCAGGCTTCATACAAGGATTCACAATCTTTCTAAGTAAAGGAAGTGATTTCTTTAATGAGTCTTACGGTTTTGGCTAAAGGGAAATATTTAGTCAGAAAGGCTTGGGCTAATTGGTTCCAATTAGTGATTGAATTTGGGGCTAATGAATTCAACCAAACTTTCACTTTTTCATGGAGTGTAAATGGGAATAAGTGAAGTTTAACTACTTCTTTAGGAACATTGGGTATTTTGAAAGTATCACAAACTTCTAGAAAGTTTGCAATGTGAGCAATTGGATTTTCATTGGGTAGACCATAGTATTGCATGTTATTGCTAATCATTTGAAGTGATGTTGGCTTGATTTCAAACTGATTTACTGCAATGGGTGGTCTAGCAATTCCTTGATTGTTACCATTGATGGTCGGAATGACATAATCCGTGAGCCTTGGTTGAGGTGGATTTGGAACTGGACCTTGAACTTGTTCTTGATCTTCAACCATCCTTCTTCCTTATCTCTTATTTCTCCGTCTCCTTGTCCTACTAAATCATTCTATTTCTGATTTGAAAGACACCAAACTTTCTCTGGAACTACGCGTACTTAGCATGCACAAGCTAGAAAGAAAACTCAATGAATAAGCAAGAAAATTATGTTAATAACAATATATAAATACTTAAAACTAAAATCAAAAATAAAAATGAAAATAAATAAATCTATTGACACATAAATATAATTACCCCGTTCTCCAGTAATTTGACCTCTAGAACGCACTTGCCTTCCCCGGTAACGGTGCCAAAAACTTGATTGCAAGGTTTTGACTCTATTTATTTTGAGGGCTTATAATTGGTAACGGTGCCAAAAACCTTGTTCCCCACCTTTCTACCGATAAGATAAAAGTTCAAAATATGAATAAATGTTGTCAATACCGCTTATCAAATAGAAAAATGGTGACCACTGCAAGTCTAAAGTTTCGATGTAGTTTTAAAAGATATTGATCCCACGAGGAAGGAATTCGGTTATAAAGACCAACTAGAGTTACAGGGTAAACGAAAATATGGAATTTATATTAGAGGGGTTTGGATTATAGATGGATGAATGGAGAGATGTATGAACAAATATAGAGAATATGTAAAAAAAATAGAGATATTCCTACAAATAAGTTTAATAGAGAAAAACATGCAAAATCATCAAGAATATTTCGTACACTAGATAACTTCAACAAATGAGGTTCTAGACGCCCTAATATTCAATAATTCACCGCAGAAAACACATGAGATGACTTTTCTAAATCTAGGGTAAATGAATTATGAAACTTATAAGAACCTGGATAACTATATTACTATGCTTAGTTCGGGTCACTCTCAGATAGCCACATTTAGTAAGTTACCACTCCAAAAATGTTGGCTCACTAAATAGAGTTATAAACAAAGATCCAGTGATTATACACAATCTTGTTAACCCCAAATCACTCTTAAAGTTAACTAGAAAGAATATAACTTGATTAATATAAATGACGCAAAATGAATTACTCGTTATGACACATAAACATATCATAAACTTTGAAATAGAAAGTACAAGAAGAAAACAAAGTAAAGTTGTAAGGTATGCAAGTGAAAGCTAAAGTTGACAAACCGTATCCAATCTTTCATGGGAGTAGTCAATTGCAGCAATTCCTGCGTCTACTTTGAATCCTGTCTCGACTCATATAGAACCTCCGCTAGGATGCTATTCTTTGTGAATCTCGAATAAAAGAATGTTGAAGAACGAAAAACTTCTATTGATAAATGCTTTGAAATTACACTCATACAACAAACGCTCGAATTTGTGTAGAAATATAGTGATCAAATCACTTATACAGTTTTCTCACTAAGACTTTGAACGTAGCAAAATCTAGATATTGAACTCTCTATCCATACACGCATACTATCATTCAATGCCTTCTAATCATGCTATAATCATGCACAATAAAAAAATTTTAGTTTTGAACCCTATTTATAGAGTGTGAAGGGTTGCATCTATCCAAACGAAGAGTCTTGTCTATTGGTGAAGAGTTGCATCACTTCAATATGATTGGATGCAAAGATTCATCCTCATCCACAATGAAAAGGCACCTTTTCATGATTGGTTGACTTCCAAAAGGTGTCTTTTCGGTTGGTAGTTGATTGTTCTTATCCGGCGGTTGAAAGAAGAGAAGAGTTGATTAAAAACTGTCAAGGTTGCAACTGCGAATGTATGTCGCAACCGTGAATACTTGGTTGGCAAATTTCTGTTGTGAAGGTTAACAAGTCATGACCGCGATATATGTGTCACGATCATGACATGCCTTTTTCACATGATTCCTCTTTGCGATTTCTACCGTTCTTTGACATCTTCGATCCTTTGCCAATTCCTTAAGTTCCACGCATCTTTTTGCACCTTTTTCACTCTTTTTGCATAGATTTCCAACTTCTATCATTTTACTTCCAAGATTTACCTAGTTTCTGCATTTGCATCTAAAGCAACTACATACCACATGAAATCTTTTATATGAAGTATAAAATGAAACAAAACCATATCATTTTATGTTTGAAAATGTCATGATAATAAGTGTTATTATACACTTATCACTAGTTTTATATCCCCATACTGTGAATGGTAGTTTATCAGCCCAATCTCTATAGATGAGGTAGTTTATCAGCCCAATCTCTATAGGTGACAACCATTTTGCTCAAATTTTCTTGAAATATTTATTGGTTGCCTCTACTGCCCCATTGGCTTGTGGTTTGTATGGCAATGATCGATGGTGTTCAATCCAATATTTCTCTATCATATCTGATGTAGCTCCTTGGAACTGAACCCCATTATCTGATACGATGTGATGCGTGATACCATATCGGGTAAAAATGTACTTTTTTATGAATTTGGCCATCTTCATAGTGATGATATAGATGTAAGATTTGGCCTCTACCCATTTTGAAAAGTAGTCGACTGCTACTATAATAAAACGATGTCCATTAGATGAACTTTTTCAAATTTCGCTAATAATATCACTGCCCTACTCTGAGAATGGCCAGGGAGTAGATAAGCTATGGAGTTTGAATGGGGGTAGATGGCTGATATCCCCATAAATCTCGCATTTGTGACACGTTCAACCACGCAATCCGAGACCGTTGTTGTCCAAAAATAGCCTTGGCACTAAATTTTCTTTGCAAGTGCCAGACCGTTCATGTGGGGTCCACAATCTCCCGCATGTGTTCTCTTAGTGACCATCATTGCCTCTTTTTCAGTGAGATATCTCAGCAATAGCCCTTCAGATGTGCATTTGAACAAATCTCCATCCACTAATCTGAATTGTACACCAACCATCACAACGAAATTTGTTCTGAGTTTGTTACTCCCTCTGGATATTCTTCGATTCTCAAAAATTTTTCTATGTCCAAGAACCATCTGCTGGTGCCTTCTTCATCCTTTGTGTCCACTAGGTGATAGTAGAAAGGTTCTTTGGCTATCCAAAGAACCACTGGTTTTATTGGTTGAGCCTGGGGACCTTCCCACATTAATGATAGTGTAGCGAGTGAATCAGCCATTTAGTTTTTATCTCTTGGTACGTGTTGGAAAGTAATTTTCATAAACCTTTGGGAGGCCTTCCAAACTACTTCCACATATGGTCGTAGTGATTCTTTCTTGATTTCCCAATCTCCGATGACTTGTCTGATAACCAAAGCGGAGTCCCTGACTACTGAAGTTTCTTTTGCCTGAACTTTCTTAAGTGCCTCCAATCTAAATAGACAGGCTTCATAGTTTGCACCATTGTTTGTTAGTGGGAATTCCAACTACTTTGATAGGGGTATGACTTCGTTTTGTGGGGTTACCAAGATAACTCCTAAACCAGCCCATTCCTATTCATGGTACCATTGAAGAACATCTTCCATTACATTCTAGTCTCTTCTATTAGTGCTAATTGTTCATCTGTGAATTCGAGATTCTCGACGTTATCAGATTCCAATGGCTGGTTGGTTAGAAATTTTGCAAATGCTCATCCCTTAATCACTTTCTTGGTTATGTACTCAATGTTGAATTCTAATAAGAGTAGTAACCACCTTGAGAGTTTCCGGGCTAAGGTTGGCGATTGACACAATTATTTCATCTGGTCGATCTTGGAAACAGCTTGAATCTTGTAAGATTTGAAATAATGGCGTAATTTCCTTGTTAGCCAAACCATGACTGTGCAAATCTTTTCCACCAGAATGTAGCGCGACTCATGTTCGACCAATTTCTTGCTTAGGTAGTAGATTGCGTGCTCACTCATGTCTTCATGCTCTTGTAAAAGCATTGCCCCTATTGATGTTTCCTCAATTGGTAAGTGTAGGATCAGGGGTTTTCCAAGTTCTGGTTGGTAGAGGATGAGTGGGTTTATCAGGTATTGTTTGATTTTATCAAACGCGATCTGACATTGGTCGTTCTAAACTACCAGTTGGTCCTTTCTTAAAAGCTTCAATATCCATTCATAAATTGTGGTGAGTCTTGCAATGAATTTGCTGACATACTGTAGAGACCCCAGAAATGTGTGGACTTCTTTCTCTATTTTTGGCACAGGCATTTCCCTGATGGTTCGGCTTTTGTCAAGGTCCATTTCAATTCCTTTCTGGCTGACTATATGGCCTAGAATTTTCCCAGAAGTTACTCTGAATACACACTTCTTTAGGTTGAGGTGCAGATTGTATTTCTTGATTCTGGTGAGGAATTTTTCCAAGACAGTCGAGTGCTCTTCTCTAGTGTGTGACTTGAAAAGCATGTCATCTACATAGACTTCAAATTCTTTGTGTATCATGTCATTAAGAAGGGTTGTGATGGCTCGCTGATATGTTGCTCTGACATTTTTCAGTCCAAATAGCATCACTTTGTAACAGTATACACCTCATTCTATGATGAAGGCCGTCTTGATTTTATCAATAATTGCCATTAAGATCTGATTGTATCCTGAGAAACCATCCATGAAGGAGTATATGGTTGCCCTAGCGGCGCTATCGACCAAGACATCTATGTGGCGTACGGGGAAGTCATCCTTTGTAGGGATGCCTTATTTAGGTCCCTAAAATCTACGTAGACTCTAACCTTGCCATTCGGAAGATGTTGGCTAGCCATGTTGGATATTCGACTACTTCCAAAAATTTGGCCTCGATTTGCTTAGCTAGTTCTGCCTAGACTTTTTCTACCCATTAAGGTCTCAGGCGTCGTAGTTTCTATTTTAGTGGTCTAATTCGAGGGTCGGTTGGGATATGGTGCTCTGCAATCTGTTTATCTACCCCTGGCATGTCCTCGTATGACCAAGCGAAGGCTACCACATGATGTCTAAGTACTTTTATTATCTCTCCTTTTTCATCAGGAGTCAAATCATTGGAAGTTGTCACCATTTTTAGTGATTCGTTCATACCCAAGTTAATTTCATTTAATGATGTGTCATGTATGTTAAAGACATCATGTGTATGATCACATGAATACATGGTGCCATCCGGTAAAAAATCAAACAAGTAAGGATAATCATTGTATTTCATCGAATTGGCCTCATAGGCAAAATTGTCAAAAACATCTGATATGTTTAGAATTACATCATCATTATTTTCATCCTCCACATGCAAAGGGCCTTCAATTGTTACAGTGGGAGCATCAGGAGTTGCTTCATCCTCTAGGGTGGTTTGAGCTAGCTTTTCTATCAGGAGTTTGATAGTGTTGGATACAGCTTGATCTCTAGCATTGCCTTTCTTCAACAACTTGCTGATGGCCTTTGTGAAAGTTTCTACTGCATCCTCAAGAGACTCCTCCTTCTCGGATTCAGTCAGCTCAATTGTAGTAATCCCCACGGTACGAATTGGTTCCTCCTTAGATAACAAAAGCTCCTCAAGTTGGTCATTCAGTTTGCCAACGATGAAATCGAACACTATTCGTAAAAATTTTGGCTATACTCATTCCGAAAGACTTATTCCCCGGTAAAGGCGCTAAAAACTTGTTCGCCACTTTTCTACTGATAATATAAAAGTTCTAAATATGAACAGGTGTTGTTAGTACCGCTTATCAAATAGAAAAATGATTATAACTGCTAGTATACAATTGCAATGTAGTTTTAAAAGAAATCAATCCCACAGGGAAGGAATTCGGTTCTAAGGACCAACTAGAGTTACGGAATAAAAGAAATAAGATAAATTGTAGGGTTTGGATGATAGACTGATGAATAGACAGATGCATGAACAGATTAGAGAAGATGTAAACTATATATATATTCCCTAAGAACAAGAATAGTAGAGAAAAACATGCAAAATCATCAAGAATATTTCATACACTAGATAACTTTAACAAACATGGTTCTAGACGCCCAAATATTCAATAATTCATCGTAGAGCAACACATGAAATGACTTTTCTAAATCTAGGGTAAATGAATTATGACACTTATAAAAGCCTGGATAACAATAATACTATGCTTAGTATGGGTCGCTCTCACATAGCCATATTTAGCAAGTTACCACTCCAAAATTGTTGGCTCACTAAACAGCATTATAATCACAAATCCAATGATTATGCACAATCTTGTTAACCCGAAACTACTCTTAAAGACAACTCGAAAGCATATAACTTCATTAATATAAATGACGCAAGACGAAATACTCATTATGACACATAAACATATCATAAATTTTGAAATAGAAAGTATAAGTAGAAAACAAAGTAAAGTTGTAAGGTATGCAAGTGAAAGCTAAAGTTGATCAAAACGTATCCACTCTTTAATGGGAGTCGTCAATTCCCGCAATTCCTGTGTCTACTTTGAATTCGGTCTCGACTCGTACAAAACCTCCGCTAAGATGTTATTCTTTGTGAATATCGAATAAATGACTGTTGAAGAATAGAAACTTTTATTGATAAGTGCTTTGCAATTACATTCATACAACAATCACTCATTTGTGGAGAAATCTAGTGATCAAAATAAGAATCGAATCACTTATACATTTTTCTCACTAACACTTTGAACATAATGAAATCTATATAATTTTCACTCTCTATTTATGCATACACGCATTCTTCATTTGCATCAACCATATCACACCATCCATTTCGCGAAATTGGTTGGTTTGGAACTCTATTTATAAAGTGTGAAGGGTTGCATCTATCCAAACGAAGAGTCGTATCCATTGGCGAAGGTTTACATCACTTCAATGTGATTTGATGCAAGGTTTCATCCTCATCTTCAATGGAAAGGCACCTTTTCGTGATTGGATTTCTTCCAAAAGGTGTCTTTTCATCTGATAGTTGATGGTGGTTGATTGTCCTTATCCGGTGGTTGGAAGTTGAGAAGAGTTGACCAAAAACCATCACAAGTCGTGAGCGTTATATACATGTCACAATCATGAGCAATAGTTGGTAACTTTTTGTTTGTGAAGGATGACAAGTTGCAACCTCGAACGGGTGTCATGATCATGACATGTGTTTTTCTTCATGATTTTTCTTTGCAACTTTACCGATCTTTTACAACTTCGATTCTAAGCCAATTCCTTGAGTTCCACGCATCTTTTTGCACCTTTTTCACTCTTTTTACATAGAATTCCATCTTTGATCATTTTACTCCTAAGACTTACCTAGTTTCTACACTTGCATAAAAAACAACTACATACCTCGTGAAATCTTTCATATCAAGTATAAAATGACTCTAAACCATATCATTTTATAAGTAAAAATATCATGATAATAAGTGTAATTATACACTTATCAAACACATCATTAAAGATCTCGAGCCCTTTAACTTCTTCCCCATTTAGCATTGTCGGTTCAGGCTCCCCTAGATACGCCTTACTCCCTTCTGGTTCGCAGATGCTTACCATGTTGTAGAATAAGGGCCACTTATGCTTATAAATTTTTCTATCTGGGGCAAAACCCAAGCCTAGCCTAGGTGTGACTAGAACAGGGTCAATAGCTTTGATGATCCCTTGATGGTGCTTCGCTAGACCTCTTCCCGAGATGAAACCTTGTTTCTTTTAATTTGATTTTTCATATTTCCAGGGAAAAAGCGATACCCTTTTGGAGTTCTACACTCCTTCTTCCTTCCTTCGTTGGTCACTGCCACCCTCAGGTTCTCTCCTCAAATATCGCGGCCACCATAACCTCCAAGGGTTATGATTGACCTGAAATGCAATCAAATCAAGTCGGGTTGAATTTCAAACAAATAATGAATGCAAAAATTGAGAATCCTCACCTGATCGAGCATTAGATCCAAAGATATCCATAGGAAGCCTCAAGATCTAGTATCTCTCCCTCAAAAGCAGAAAAGTTCTGAGCAATGCATGGAGAGTCATCAGGAGCATCCGCAAATCATGGAGCGTGGAGGAAACCATAAAAGAAAGTCTAGGCTTGCACAGTCAAAGATAAACAAAAAGTCAGACGACGTAAATAAAAAAGAACTAATAATGAGAAAATAGTACTTGAAGAACCATGGGGTAACATCGTAGCGTCCTCAGATGTGCCCTCATGACCAAGTCGAGTGCAAAATAGGTCTAGGCCAATATCGCCCGAAGCTAGTTAAGGCCACTAACGACATCTAAATCTGCAACGGCTCGATCAACCCATAGTTTTTCTTGCTGTTCGAAACCGGGAAGAAGGTCACGCTAAGTAGGGTGATAAGAAAAGATCAGACGTACAGCAGAATCTCTGTCGCCGAATTAGACCATTGATCGGTCCAATACTCAACTAGCACACTATACCACAATGCCTGGCCCCTCGGATCAACTCCAAACAAATCCTTAACGCGTCAGTAGGCAGCAGGAGCCTTAAAGAACCTCTCCAAGAAAGCATCAAAACTTATCATCATCCCAGTCCAAGGTAGACTAGTGATTGCCACCACGTCAGATGGGGTAACGGTGATCTCCTCAATGGGAAGATGGAAGGTGTGAGAGATATCACACCATCTCTGTGCCAAAGCAAAAGACCTCGTGTAAGGCAGCAGCATCGGTCATAAGGACCAAGCTAGGTCACCGAAGCCTATGGCCTCGATGGCCTGAATAAGCTCCGACCGAGACGAAGCATGCCGTCACCAAGCCTGAACCGTAGAATATCCACCTGTATGTCGGAGTACAGGAGAATACAAATGAAATAAAAAATAACACGTTGCGAAATCAATTTTTTTAATATATATATATATATATACATAAAAAATTTAGTCGCGGAGACCCGGAGGGGATAGCTGGAAACTCCAGCGAATCCCTTTGGGACCTCATCAAAGTCTGGCGAAACCCTAGGGGGTCTCGGCCAGAGTTTTGTCCATCAGGGTTTTTTCCGGCGGACCTAATTTTGAATTTTTTCTAAATTTTTGAACTTTCCTAAACTAGATTCGGCGACATGGATCAAGTTTCTGCTAAATTCTACTTCTTCAACGAAATAAAAATATATCTAGAAAGAAAATAATAAAGATGGGTTTTTAATAAATACCTCGATCCGAGAAAGATGAACCTGAGCTGGAAAGTTAGGATCCAACAGCTCAATGGGAGTAGTGGGAGTAAATCCTAGCATGGTGTCACTCAATCTCAAGCCATAAGTGTCATCAATGTCGACGGAAAAAACACCTGGCTGATTGGTAGGCTGAGGACAAAGGCTGGAAGTAAATCGGAGCTACCTACTAGCAACTTTCGACAACATCTTGCTAGAGAGAAAGAGGAAAGAAAATTCTAGAGAGTGCGTGTGATAGAAAAAGTGAAAAGAGAAAAGAAAGAGGGAGTACTTATAAGGAAATTGAGGAGGCCTCACCTATTTAATTCTCTAAATAAAATCCACCGAACACAACGGAGCAATTCATGGGACATCCCCGATACCTTTTCTAACCCATTAAATTTATTTATTTCATAATGTTTTAATTTTTGATTGAAGGGGCAAAAATTTTTGCTTCGTATAAATTCAATCAAGTAATTAAAACAAAATGTATTCACCTTCTAATTTTTTTTCCTAATTTACCGCAAAGAAGCAAACTCTCATTTTATCAAAATCAAATCTAGTAGCCTTTGAAAAGGATTCAAGCACAATATCCTGGTGATTTCAACGCTAAATGAAACAATCGGATGTCAACCCGCAAGGGGTACATGATGACCACACCGGACCCGCCCGCAAGGGTATCGAACACCAAGGGACTCCAAAGAAAGAAACAGATTACCCCATTAGAACACGATGCCCGAAAGGAAGGCCCATGTCATCAACAATCGAGAACGAAGAAGTAACCAACTGCACTGGTCAGGTATTTTCTCAATCTCTTCGTTCTTTTCGTGTGATCATACTGATTACTTAAACCAGTAGTGATCACACGAGGGGCAGCTACGAGCACGGGATTTTGTACCAGCTTACACATTCGATGATGTTGGCTTTTCGGATTCTAATCCCAGAATTACGTAATTTTCGGAGATCTTCAAATGGGAGTGCTCATCGTCTCTAATTTTGTTTTAAGGACTTAAATTGAAAAAATTAGAGTTTAATAAACTTCAACAAAAAATATATTTTTTTAAATTAATTAAAAATACAAAATAAGTACAAAATCGCAAAATACCGAAATCGGGGACCTGCCTAGCCAGAAGTCTGGCGAGCCTCGCTAGAAATTTGGCGATGCTTGCCTAGGCAAAAGTTTCTGGCTAGCCTCGCTGGAATTTCTTTCCATTTTGGATTTTCAGGATTTTCCCCTATAAATATTTGAGGAATTTTCAGTAATTAGGACCGGAAATTTTCAGTAGAAAAAATACAAAACTCAAAACACTCTGATCTTCTAAATTTTCTCGAATTAAAAACACTTTTTCATTCGAAATTTTTTTAATCACCAAAAAACTCAAAAGATGACGAGGATTACTCCTAAAGGTCAAGTGGGTATTTCGAATTGGATTCAATCCATAAGGGTAAGCCCTTGAGTTACTAGAGTTGCTATTTCGTGTTCCTTGTATTTTTCTCTACTTTATTTTACATGTGGACCTAGGGATTATTTTACTTTATTTTTATTACTGTAACAATTCTTCTTTTATTTCTTTTATTTTAATGGAGATATCTATTAGAATACCTCCACAAAGGGAATAAAAATCTATTCCTGGATAACAGCCCTCACATCTTTACCATGCCAGCATTTTCATTAATTAAAATGAGCAACTAACGTGTAAATAAAAATGAACCTTTTTATTTCTAAATAAGAACTTTTAATCGTCGTTTATTTTAATTAGGCCACACGGGGCTCGCCGAAATCAGATCGATCATGTGTCTAAATGTAGTGATATATCCTGTGCTAACCTTTGTGGATGCAGGTAGATTAGGATTAGATGTATGCCTAGGGTTTTATTTTGGGAAATGTAATTAATAGATTAGGCAGGCGGTTGCATCCCCTGAGGTTTTGTAATTTTTAATCTTTACTTTTCCTCATTTATTTACACTTTATGTATGAATTTATCTTTTTTAAATATATGTGAATCATGCATTATAACTTGAAAATGACATAAGTGCGAATATGCACAATTAAGAAATACAGTATGCTGCAGATGTAATATAATGTGATCCAATGAGAAATAAGCAACTTATCCCGAACCCCGAATCTCTGTGTCTTAGTGGGCCATCCCCCGGACATTAAGCCTCATAAGATTTTAATTCCTGGAAGAGCTAATCCAAGTGGCGACTCTACACTAAGAGACGGCGGATTCAGGTTTGACCGATCTAAAAATGTTTTCACTTTCTCAATCAAACTTTCCGGGTCCACAACCGGGTACATTTATATTTTCAACTTAAACACCTCGGTGGACAGCGCCTCTCATTTTCCACGCACTCTCGGCCCATCGCTCTGTGTTGTTCGCTCACACTTATACTGCTACTGTAACAAGACATGACACCAACACATGGATATAGTTATTTCCAAGTGTCTGTCTTATAGCGGTCTCCAATGTATTACTCGAATACATCCATGTGTTAACTCAATGTACCACCTTCAGCTCGTATGATCAGCTGCTTGGATCTAATCCAAGGAGTAAGCCTACACATGCTAGTCTATCCGCTCCATTGATGTCCAGTCTCAATGAAACTATGACAAGGGATATTTAGACTATTCATAGTAACACTTATGTGTAATTCTCACACCACATAGCTCCCACTATGTCCACACACTTTTACTCTATGAAGTAGTCACAGACTTTGTCTCATAAGTGGGCATATACATATTTAATACTATACATATATGATACCAGCGAGATACATAAATAAATAAATTGCATTGATAAGCAACAAAGATGCCTTAATTATTATTAATAATAATTCAAAACATTATATCTAATAAAGATATATCGCCCTAATTACCTCTTAGGCATACATCATGTCTAACATATTATACTTAGTTATAACAAGTGATTACCTTTGTTAACAACATGAGTACCAGGTATAATATATATTATGCAAGGTATAACAAATAGTATACCTGGTATATAGCTTATACAACTAGTATAATTAAGATATATTGATTATAAAAACTAACTAATTATACAACATGATTAACAAATAGCTTGAAACAAGGTTTTTAGACTCAGTTGATCCAAAAATATATGATGCACTTGAAGATTTGTATCATGACAGCAAAGGAAAAGACAACTATATAATCAATGTGCGTACCTTAAAAATAAAATTTTTAAACAGATTTATAAACTTATAAATGAGTTATTTTCTATGATTAATAAATAAAAACACACATTGGAGATCTTTTATTCCTCCAATGTAACATTTTTGAAGTATTACGAACACCTTGATTCGAAACAGGAAGCTGATGAAGTGACCGAGGATGAAATAGTATAAAGGAATCTTGGAAAGAGAAAGGTTATGGAATTGAGAAAAATTGGATCAACATTCACGAAAAACTTTGGATCAGATGCAAAGGTCAAAAACTAGTAAAAAGGCTCGAAAAATAAGAGACAATAGCAACATTATCAAGGCAATGTATGCTTTAGATGACTGGGTTGAGATAGGGGAACCAATAAGGGACAAACCACTATTAGAACCATTTCTAAAATACCTGAAGTTGGGATGATTTCCTACAAAGAAAAAGACATTCTATAATTACATGTTAAAAATTTATTTCTTTGTTTAATACTTAATCATTACAAAAAAAATTGAAATTGTGTAAGAAAAGCAATGAATGGTACAACGTTAATTATGAACCAATTGTACCACCAATGAACTTCAACATATACCTTATAGACAAGAAGACTTTCTTCCTAAAACTCCAGAAGATGGATGAGTTTCTCAACAGCAATGTAAGACAAATCCATAAAAAAATTTCAAATTGTTCAAAACTTTATAATACTGAGTATAAAAACTGTTATACCTAGTGTAACACAATTTGTACTTTGGTATAATAACTATTATACCTGGTATAACACAATTTCTACTTGGTATAAAAACTATTAAACCTGGTATAATACATTAAATATTAGAAAAACTAACTTGTCTTATTTCAGCACATTGATGTAGTCTTGTACTATTTAAGAAAGAAAGGAAAGTATGGCCCAAGAGTCAAAGACAATTTTACAACAGTGGACCTAAGATTTGATGAAGTAATGGAGCACAAGAATGTGGTCGTGTAAAATTTGAAAGGGGGGAAGATCTCACTGCAATCTTCAAAATCACAAATACCATAACAAATCAGATGTACGGGAATGGGATAAGATGCTACAAACCATGGAGCATAATGGACTTTGTTTACTTCCCGATAATGACCGAAAAACACTAGATAGCTGGGAAATTTGATATCAAAGAGAGGAAGTTCTATGTTTATGACTCGCTACAAAGAAAAACAAGGATAAAGGAGAAATTGAAAATAGCAGAGTGCTACATCAATGTTATACCATAATATCTTCACATGCATGATATTTAGCAAGGACAAACCCATTTGATGATCATACCACAATATGCAAAAGATAAAGACCCCCTAAGACCTTTGGAATTTGAGATTGTTCAAGATGTGCCACAACAAGAACACCTGGTGCGTTTTCTTTGCAAACAAGTCTACTCTTGCTTCCTTTCTAAACTATTAATAATAAAACATGTAACATGAAGCAAAATCTAAATTAAAAAATAGTGAAGTGCTAAAAACATATCAACAAAAACTATTTAAAAAAACTTTGTTGCTTTCTCTTTTCTTGATACTGACTGTGGAATCTTTGCATTGAGCTTCATGAATATATGATCGAAGGAAAGCCATTCCCGTTGATGTATGATGTACAAGCACACAAAAATAGGCTCGCGCTTAGCTTATACAGGCACACACTACAAAAGCGAGATAATGATCTACTCAGTGATGAAGACATTGATCCAGAAATTGAAGATCAACCTCTACAAAATTGAAAATGCAAGATAGTAGCAACTTTAGGAAGGTCGAAATGACAATAGATGAACTCTTTTCTTCAAAGCTCAAGTGTTCAAAAAAATTCAGTAGTATTTTGGTAGTGTTCTACTTGTTATTAGGTTTGAAAAAATTTGCAAATTTATGTTTTAAATTCTGTTTGAACTAAATTGTATGTGTTGGTTTCATTTTTAGTAACTCAAAAAATAGAATTGCAACACATATTAATGCTTTTCAATAGCTACATGAGTTGATAGCTTGATAATAATATAGTTGCATAATTGTACCAGGTATAACATGTGTTATACCAGGCATAATATATGTTATACCAAGTATAACATGTTATACAGAGAATAATATATATTATACCTAGTGTAACACATAGTATGGAACAAAATATTTAGAGATGCATAAAAAACATAACAAAATAAAATAAAATTTACTAAATGTGGTATGATAATAGGAAATTTTACAAAAAAAACCGAAAAAAAGAACTCATCTTTCTTAATTGTTGAATAGAGCTTATACAAGTCAACTGAAAAAAAATTCTAAAACTTATACCAAGTATAATATATATTATACTTGGTATAAAATATATTATACTTGGTATAACACTTAATACAATAAAAGAATGATTTCAAGACAACAAACAACAAAAACAAGATACAAAACGTGCATGAAATGTGTATCCCAATCTGTATATTATTAATACAAAAAGAAACAAAAAAAACTACGTTGCAGTACAAGTTCTCCTATTATTACCAGAAGACCTACAAACACTACATAAAACTGTGCCTTTTGTTCATCTCTCCCAATTTGACTTGATCCTTTGTTTCCTTGGTCTACCAGCCCTAATCCTTCCTTTTGAAGGCAATACATTCTACCCTACCACATCTTTAGGTATATCCCAAACATTATCTGATGGGATCAAATAAATTGTACCTTTGTAAATTGCTAAAAACATTTTCTTTGTGTAATACTTTGAGAAATATTTATAAGACACTAGATTGAACTTCTTAATAATCGCAAGAGCATGGTGTGAGCATAATATTTTGTACCATCTCGCGGGTTCGATGATGATGGCTTTTCGGGATTTTATCCTTGAATCACACAAGTTTTGACTGTCCAAATGGTCTTCAAATGGGAGCTCTCCTAGTCACTAATTTATTTTAAAGACTTAAATTATTTTTTTAAGGACTTGGAAACATTAGACTTTAATAAAAATTAATTGATGTTTTTTTAAATAATAGAAAATATTTTTAATATTTATAAAAAATTAATTAATTAAAATTAAAATATAAAAAATAGAAAAAATCATGGCTATTCGGCCTCACCCGCGAATTGCAACAAGGCGCGAAGCCACCTCGCTATAACTTTTGACGAGCCTCACCAAAGTTCCGGCGAGGACACCCCCCCTCCCTCGTCGGAATCTTTCAGATCCTGAATTTTTCAGGAAATTCCCCTATAAATATCGGGGGAATTTTCAATGCACTAGACCGACAATTTTTAGCAAAAAAAGATCAAATAAACTCTGGTTTTTTACAACAATTTTTTTCTTGATTAAAGGCACGTTTTAATTCGGAACCAATCTTTTTTTTCCAAACACTAAAAAATCTAAAGATGAACAAGGAGTACTCTCAAAGTTCAAGAGGGTATTTCGAAAGTGGATTCGCGCTAAAAGGGTAATCCTCTGAGTACCTAGAGTTGCTTTATCTCCTGCATTCTATATTTTATTTTATTCTACATGTTGACCTAGGATTAATCTTATTTCATTTTATTATGTAATTTTTTTATTTCTTCTTCTTCATTTTTATTTATTTTAATTAGCAATTGTTGAAGATTCCTGTTAGAATACCCCCACGAAGGGAATGAAAATTATTACCGGATAACAGTCCTCATATTTTTGCCATGCGAGCATTTTCACTAATTAAAATGAGCAACCAATGTGTTAATAAAATGAACCTTTTTATTTCTAAATAAGAAATTTACAATCGTCGATTTTTTTTAATTAGGCCACACAGGCCGCACCAAAATCAAATCGAACATACGTGCAAATGTTGTGTTATACCCTGTGATAACCTTTGTTGATGCAGGTAGATTAGGTTAGATGTATGATTGGGATTTTATTTTCCCTCGGGTATCGCAATTTCAATTATTTTTGGGAAATGTAATTAATAGATTTGGCGTGCGGTTGCATCCCTCGAGGTTTTGTAATCTTAATCTTTACTTTTTCTCATTTATCGCTTTATGAATGGATTTATTTGCTTTCCGCATGCTCATTGACCATACATTATAAACACGAAAATGACATAAGTACGAATATGCACAATTAAGAAAAAAGATTTTCTATAGATGTAATATAATGTGATCCAATAAGAAGTAAGCAACTTATCCTGAACCCGAATCTTTGTGTCTTAGTGGGCCATCCCCTGAACGTTAAGCCTCACAGGACTTTAATTCCTGGAAAAGCTAATCCAGGTGGTGAGTCTACACTAAGAGATGGCGGATTGGTGTTTTGACCGATCTAAAATGTTTTCGCTTTCTCTTTCAAACCTTCCAGATCCACAACCTAGTACATTTTATTTTCAAACAAAAACACCCCAATGGTCTGCGCCTCTCATCAACTTACTCTCGGTCCATTGCTCTCCATGTCGTCCACTCACACATGGACACAAAGAAGCTGATCCAACTGAAATCTTTGATAAGTACAACTTCTTTCCTCCATGTTAACAGCATAAGTTTACCATTACTACGAACAAACACTAAATGATTGTGTGATGGCCCCTGAAAAACAAAATCCAAAAAGAAACAAAATAACAAAAAAAACAATAAACAAATATAATAAGAACAAGAATGAAAACATATATACCAGGGATAAAAAAACATATAGCAGGTATAACACTTAATATACTAGGTATATATATATATATATATATATATATA
>CATIWQ010386408.1:0-19516 GCA_949673415.1 Euphorbia schlechtendalii
GTAGCCTGGTAGTTTGTTACATTTTCCTGAGGATCGATAACCTGGACAAAACCAGAACTATAACTTGTCAACGATAGGTACACTGCCTTAGTTGTGCGACTGCTAGTGTCAGTTTTACGCTTGCACTCACAGCCCACCAAACATCGAGACTTTCGGTTGCTCCTTGAGGTAATTCGAAACCGGT
Source organism: Euphorbia schlechtendalii (assembly GCA_949673415.1). Taxonomy (NCBI): domain Eukaryota; kingdom Viridiplantae; phylum Streptophyta; class Magnoliopsida; order Malpighiales; family Euphorbiaceae; genus Euphorbia; species Euphorbia schlechtendalii. The sequence continues at coordinate 185 of CATIWQ010386408.1, forward strand.
TTTCGATAGTTGGGGTCTCTGGTCGCCGTTTAGGGTTCCTGGCCAAACTGTGTACGGACATTGGTTCGTGAAAGTCACGGTTGCTGAATGGACTCCTGTATGAAACATTTAGTAAGCATAAGTTTTAAATTTGCAAATTATATATCGTTTAGACATATAAAACGCAAAAAATTGTAAAAGTTATATAAGTAAACTAATACAAAATAAGGTAGTACCATTAAGGGAAGTGAAGATGAGGGCAAAGCACACCAAAGCTAAACTTGAATGCATGTTTGATTTGATATATTAGATGTGACTCAATTGGAGCTATATGTTTAGAGAGAAGTGGCCGGTATATATAGTGAGAAACTTTGGGAAAATACATTATAAGCCCCTCAATTTAATGAATTCACACTTGCCATTTAGTCAGAATTTTCAACTTCTTATAGTATTTAATAGATAATGTAAAGGATTTGAAAATTTTAAATTAAGTTGGTGGTAAAGTTGAGATTAGTGGTTAGATTTAATTTTTAATTGTTGGTAGGGTTCACAATTTATTAAATCTCAACCATTAAATAATTACCAAAAATAATTTAATAAATGATTTCAAACTTTAGGGCTCTATCAAATCTTAAATTTTAGAATCATGATATGACATCTAGATGCATCAGAACTATGATTAAGATTTCTCGAGTAAAATGCAAGATCAATATGTGAACCATTTGTCCTTTAAACGTTGTTGGTTTAAATTTTTCAAAATGTCATTTAACAAATTTTTATCTCTTAAATTAGAAGTTGACACGTGTCATTGTTTTAATAAACTGATGTACCTTTTATAAGTTCAATGAGTATTTAGAATTTTTGAAAGTTGAAGAAATATATGACTTTTAATTCAAATTCGGGGCAACATTTGCCTTTGACTAGTTTTAAACCAATACTTGTAAAATAACTACTCCCTCCATTCCATTTTAGTTGTCTTTTTAGAGTTTTGCTCTAGAATTAAAAAATGATTCAAAAAGATTAAATTAACCTTTTATCTTCATCATATTAATTAATTGATTACAAAATCATTGTTATTAGCATGGATAGAATTGAAAGAGAGATGAAATGAATCTTTTAAACATAGTAAATATATTCATTGTTATTAATATGGATAAAATTAAAAGAGAGATAACATATTTAAGAGAGGGGTATTGATTGTCATAAACAAGGGTGAAAATAGAAGAAAGAGGGAAAAAAATTAACAAATGATAATTAAATTGGAAAGAGATAAAAAGATTAAAGAGACAATTTAAATGGGATGGAAGTATTCAACCTGTTAAAAATTGATAATAAAACTAATTTGTTGAAGTTGAAGAGTTTGATTGTATATTTTGTTTGAAAATTTTCTACATGATATTTGACTTGTAATTGTAATTTTGTGTACATGGCAATTGTGCTTTGGTACGACAATTGTTTATTGATCCAAATCCAATGTATTGATTTACTTGAGCCATATAATTTCATAAAAAATATGTATAATAAATTATAATTAATGCCATTACTCATTAGTATTAGACCGTTATTACCAGAAGAAGACTGACAATGTCCACAAGTCTGCCTAATTAGTCCTAGTCATGCCCCCTTTCATCGGGCAAAATCATAGTGCCCTAATAGTCATGCCCCCTCGATCGGGCAACATCGTGGTGCAAGTTTTGTCACGCAGTTACAACAAGAATTGTTAGGCATGTTTACATTACTATAATTAATTACCTATTGCCCTATATACGATTAGTCAATGAAATTAATGAAAAATAAATTCTTAAGACTAATTCAACGGTTCTCCATGTTGGAGAATTTTATAAAACGATGAATAATCAAGTTCAACCATTCTTTATATGATTATTTCAAAATAGGATTTCACATACGTGGAGAATCCAAAAAAGGAAATGATTATTATATTAATATAATTTTTATTTTTATTTTGTTTTATTTTAATTTGTTCGATACTTTTTGGTTATTTAGAATAAAATTGATGTTAATATATTAATATTGTTATGATAAAATAATATTACTTAATGAGAATCTGAAAATAGTGAAGATGATTGAAGCAAAAACACTATATATTCTGCAAAATAGAGTTTAGGGAAATGAAATGGAGAAACTCTAAGGGCAGGTCAGTCCATTAATTCTTAATTTTGAAGAATTTCCAAAGTAGTGAATGAATATGAGGAATGGTTCATTCCTCATTTTGAAAATGGCTTAAAATAATATTATTTTTTATTTTCTTATGATTTTTAGTTTTTATTTTGTTATTCTTTTGTTGATTTAATAATAAAATATTATTATTTTAAAGTGAATTTAATTTAGGGAACGAAAAATGGGAAAGATTGTTGAAGAAAAAACACTATTGACTCGTTTGATTGGCGGAATATAATAGAATGAAATAGAATATGAAATGAATGCAAAAACATCAATTATGATGTATGATTCCGACGTCGGAGGGGATAGCTCCTCCTAATTTCCATGAAAATCACGAAATAACTATTTCTCTTTAAAATGAAGGAATAACTATTCCGTGATTTCCATGAAAACTAGGAAGAGTTAGTCATTCCGATATCGGACTTATATATCATATTTGATATTTTTTCATTCATTTCATTTCAATTCTATTCTATTCCATTCCACCGCGTTAACTATATATCCTACAAAATAAGCTTTGGAAATGAATAATGGAAGCAGGAGAGAAGATTTTTAATTCTTGGTTTGATCCTGTCAAAGTCTTCGTTTCATCCGTTTTACTTTCCACATTTATAAAAGCCAAGAATGACTATTCACCTTTTTCTGATTTGTGATTCCTAAAGTAAAAATTGGACAAAAATTATTTTTAATAGAGATGACTTCGTTTACAAGAGAAATTAGATGTGTTCATTGATAGACATTAAGAATGTTCAAGATAACGTGTTCTAGACTGTAGGAAATGTAATACTATATTTTACTACGTGTTCTACACTGTAGCCTGTAGGAAATGTAATATTTTACTAAACCACACGAGTATATATTTATTTGTCAACACAAAAATATTGAGCATAAGATTGAGTCTCTTTATATATATTTACCGCTATTAGTTGACGGATTGGAATACAATATGATAAATTTGAAAATGAATGGAAACGATCACAAATTGAGTAAAATAATTGTAAAATAGTTATTCCTTCATTTCAACGAGAAATATAGTAATTCCACAATCTTTATAGTAATTAAGAATAGATATTCTCTCCGTTGTCGGCGTTGAGACAAAAACTTTATTGCATTTGTCATCATTCTCATTCATTTTTTATTCCATTCCATTTCGTCGACCAAACTAGTCCTTAGTATATTTGTATGAATGAATAATTAATAAGAGTTTAACTTTTTTTGTCACCCATCCAATCCACCGGAATTCCTCGACTACATCCGGATCCAACCCAGGTCAACTGTATTGGGTGACTCTTCCGATTATAGGAATATTCTGCATTCACATTGTTTATTAAACGAAAAACATTATTTAAGCTATACCAAAATGCTTACCGCTTTAATTAAAAAGTTTAGTTATTTATCATTAAGTAGAAGTAAGAACTTCTTAAGAGAGAAAAGAAGAAAAATAAGAATAAGTTGTAATGTTGTCTTTGAGTGAGTATTCTTGTAATATTTTCATTGTGTTTAATCAAAGTTGTTCTTTTGAGTGTTATATTTCCAACAGACATATACATCAGTGCACCATAACTACTCAACATTATATTATATTATTTTTTAAATGATAAACTAATGAACTCTCTATAGTTTATGCTCCATAAATTAATAAACTTTCTATGTCAGTTGGAAAATTTATAAAATTTGATAAAATAATATGATAATAATTTGTTTGAGTTAGTTGATATTACAAATTAGAGGACTTAATTAAAACTAAGTTTCCTCACCTTTTGGGACACAGAATTATCCCATGGATTTGAAGTTAATAACAATAAAATAATAGAATCGTAGAGCACTTCCGAAAATAATGAAACTAAAGTAGATCATAATTAAAATCTGATTTTTTTTAATTGTAAGTCTAAATTAAGAAAAATAACATGATGATTTAATAGAATAGGATCAATGGTATTTTTTAATGCTGTTAATTAACAAGATTTGTTAACTACTATTGAGAAAAAAATTAAATAATTAATAATGTGGTGTGATATTTTATAAATATAGAATAATGATATATTTATAAATATTACTATTTGTCTTATTCTAGTAATGAAAACTGAATATGTAATTGTGTAGTGGATTTTTTTGTATTAATATAAACTTCCTAAAAAAAAGCTGTATGGTGGCTAAAAAGAAGAATTATGTATTGCTAGAAGTAGTAGGAGTGAATATAAGCCAATGTTTTTATAAAGTAGTATAATTTTTAGTGGAAGTTTATTGCATGAGTCAATTCCCTTTCCTAAATTGTTTGTTTGGAAAGTTTTATTTTCAGGCTTTCCAATAAAATTGATTTTGAAAAAACAAGTGAAATAGTTATTAATTAAATTACATGGAGAATCAAAATGTATTATTCAAAATTAAAACATGCAATTTTATAAAAAGTTTGTGAGAATAAGATGTCCGACATCCCAAGTCATTAACAGACATATTCTGTCTGGTTTGTTAAAAATCTGGCCCTTCAAAAGGGAATTTATGCTGGACCATGTTTATTTTGTTCCTTTGGAAGAAGAAGTGTCTAATACATTTGGGAAAAAAGACATATCCAGGTTCTTAGATAAGTTTCTATACGTTCATTTGATCTTAGGCCTTATTTGATCTTAGGCCTTGTTTGGTTGATGGTTTTTTCATGGTGTGGTATGGTTCTAACTTAAATTCACTTGTTTGTTTGTATGGTTATTTTCATGGTATGCTTTTTTCATGGTTTTTTCATGATTCCAAGAACCATGAAAATAGAACCATGGATTTGATGGTTCTCCATGGTTCTCCTTTAAATCAAACTAAATTTTAAAAAAACCATACTATATCATACTATCTATCCAAACACGAAATTTTAAAAGAACCACACTGTATCGTACCATACCATACCATACTGTACTTTAATGAATCATGAAGAACTATCATCCAAATAAGATCTTAATGTCTTGCGGTTGTAATTTTACCGACACGTATAAAATTTCAATCTTTATTAATATTGCATTGGGTCTTGATAAATTTGCTAATATTTATCCAAAAATTACAAAGAAAGAGAACAACAAAATCAAATAACCCTTGATTATATATCATCCAACCATTAAAAAATCAAATTACTTTAAAAACGCATATGAAAGTAACAATTACCTTAGCAATCTTTTATTTTGCTGATAACATCCTAATATTTTCAATTAACAATTTCAAATTGAGATAAGAAGACCCATTTGGCTCCATTGCTCTCTTTGCCTTAAAACTCAACTCTTTCACTCTTTTTCTCCTCTCTTCACCTTCCTCTCCTCCTTCCATTAGCTTCATAATAGCATTCCTAACGTCTTCCCTTTTAACCTGAATTCCAATCTTATCTTCCTCCCCCCAAACTGTGGTCACCTCTACCCCGACTTTTACACCAATCTTCAACACTTCCACAACTAGCTTTTCATTGCAAAACTGATCCCCGAAAAGCGGCCAAGTAACCATAGGCACCCCTTCACTTATTGCTTCCAGCGTCGAATTCCACCCGCAATGTGTTAAAAATCCACCTACCGCTACATGTGACAATATAACTAGTTGCGGTGCCCATCCTTTTATTACAACACCTCTCCCTTTCGTTCTTTCTTCGAAACCTTCTTCCTCTATCCATTTTTCCAACTCTCGCGATTTCCCGCCTCCCCTAATAGCCCAAACGAATGGTCTATTAGAAGCTTCCAAGCCCAAGGCGAGCTCGATCAACTGCGAAGTTACTAAATTACAAAGGCTACCAAAGCATACATACAGAACCGAACCTGGTTTTTGGTCGTCGAGCCATTTTAAGCATTGACCGGATTTTTCGGCCGAGGATTTATGGCCTCGTTGAATCAAATCCAAGTCATGTTTGTTGTTCAATGAAACGGGACCCACACACCAAACTTTGTTTGCTTTCAGGTTCTTACATCCTTGGGCATATTCAGGCTCCAGTTCTTCAAATGAATTCATTATAACTCCGTATGTAAACTCTTCAGCAGCTTTTACTTGGCTGCCGATTGCATCGAAATTGCGAAACATCGCCCCTGGAAGTTGCTGTTTGGTTATCTGGATAGGATGAGGCAGTCCAGGAACTGGAAAGTAATCGGATTCAGAAGTAACAGTTTCCAGTAACCCGGAATTATAAACTCTATCCATACATAGCACAGAAAAGCAAGAAAATCCACTAAAAGAAATTCTCGGGAGATGAAGATTGGAGGCAACATGGCTCGTGTAACTCAAATTCATATCGGAAATGATGCAATTGGGCCTGGGCTTCATCTCTTGAAGAAGCGTTTCAACTGGCTTTTGTAGCAGATTAAGCGCAGAGTAGAAATCAACGGCTAAGCCTAATGAAGTGAGCAAGTCAAGATTCTCGCAATCTTGTGGAAGGCCTGCTTCTACGGCTGGGAATTTGAGTTCAATCAAGTTGATTGGGAGGCCAGATTCGACGGCTCGATCGAGGATTTGTTTGGAACGATTAGCATTGATCGGAGTAGTGATTATTGTGACGAGGACGCCGTGTTGGGCTAACAGCTTGGCAATGTCAAGCATGGGGATCATATGGCCTTGTGCCATGAATGGAAATAGGATGAAGTGTAGTTGCTGAGATTCTGAAGCCATTAAACTGTGATTGAGTTTTCAAAAAAGTGGTCAGATCGAAGAAAGGTTAGAAGGAAAGAAAGAAGAGAGGCGCTAACAAATGAGATAATTCTAAATTCTGTGGTCACCAGTTAATCCCACAGCAGCTTTCTGATAGGACTTGTCGGGGAAATTTTGTCCATGTGGTTTTTTTTTGTTATCTCGATAATAGAAGTTGGAAATCTAATCACTGATTATTTTGGTAACATTGGAAATTATACAAACTACTTGGTTTATTTGGCATAGAACATTCTCAATAATCAATACATGTTTTGATATATGTACGAGAAAATATTTATAACACTTTGAACCATGTCAACACACCTGAAATTTGTTTTGAGAATTTTTTTGGACCTAAAAGGAAATTGATATAAAGAAGAATCTACTTCTTGTTAATGAACTCAAACATCATAATGATAAATTCTATATTCTGCTCATGAAAAATATATTCAAACGAAAATTCCGTGTTACTTTCATGTATCTCAACATTATCTACCTGTTTTGTCAAGTGGATGCTTGAAACTTCAAGAATCTTCTTTTTTTTATCTTTTAATATCAAACAATATTTTATATCAGTGACAAAAACAAATCACAAACAACATCAAACAAGCTAGTAAACAATAATTAAATATGTTATTTGAAAAACAATATACCAATAATTAAATTTGATTTTAGTTATGGCTATACACCAATAAACCTTAATTTTAACGATTATGATAGAATTGACTATTTTGACGTCTTAAAATGATCATTTATATATATTTTTACACGTGTGTGAATTAAATTATATTTGTAACATTTTAGGCTACATCAATACATATAACAAAATAAGTATTGCTAATTTTTTTTCAACATTAATATCATGTAAATTGTGAATCTTGAAAAAGTTTATAATAGAATCAAATAATAAACACACAATGTTAATATATAAAATTTATTATTTAACATATGCACTAATTATATAGGATTCACCATAGCCTAGGCCTATATCCCACTAATTAATACAGGATATTACAAAAAAAAAAAAAAAAGCAATCATGGACAAAATGTGATGAGATAATCACTTCCAGTGGCACGTAAAGTTACTAGTTCTATCATCATATGCATAACTATAAGCTTGAGGACATTGACTTAAATATCGTCGAATAATTCGTCGGTGTACATTTGTCCGGTGTACCATAATCGCCGGTGCAACAATATTGCGGTTGATTAAACGCTAAACAAGCACTCTTGCAAGCAATCACACCTCCATCTCCCGTCACGGCCAACTCCGGCGGACAAAACGCATTTATATTACCCGGACAACTCACGCTCGGACCGCCACCGCCGCCGCGTTGAGGGTTGAAAGGGGCAAATTAAAGCCGTCCAAAAGGCTAATATCGTAAAAATCTTTTCCGGCGGAATTTGAGGCTAAAGTGAATTCGATAAGGGAGGCTGGTGGGTTACCGCCGGCGCCATGGCATTGGATGTGGTGGGAACCGCAATCGCCGACGGCGCAGGTAAGTTCGTAGGATGAACCGTCCATTACGCAATGGGTTCTAGCCCAGATCCGGCCGCTCCAAGAAGGAGAGGCTGATAAATTTCCCGACTGTCGTGAATTTAACTGAAATCCGGTTAGTGACATTGGAGGGCCGGAACCGGTTACAATTCCAGGCCATACTGTGTAAGGGCAGTTGTTGTGAAATGTGAACAAGGTTCCGTCAACCTCTACAAATTAAGAAAAAGCTTCATTAATTAAATAATAAAATAAATAATAAATATATTTTAGCAATAAAAGACTATATATAAGAGATATTATACCAGATCAGTAAAATTGATTATAGATGGAGCATTTTTATGGAGTTTATGAGCAAATTTAAACATATTGATCTGTTAAATATATTTATATATAAAAACAAAATTTATGTGAATCTGTAATACCAATTATTAATTTTCAATTAATTATTTTACTCAGATATTATTAGGCTTTTTTATGAATTTATTATTACTTTGTCTTTTTATAGTTTTTTTATATGAAAATTGATACAATTGAAATACAGTTCAAGTAATCGCAGAAGCATTTATATTGATATATCATTTTGACATGATTTAGCTAGTCACAAAGTATTTTTGTAAAAGCTGAACTGTTTTTTAATATTATTTGTTTGTACTTATTAAGTATAATAATAAACATTAATGTTAAGTTATCTTTACAAAGAAGAACAACTATAGCAAGTTCCATCATATCAAATATGCCATAAATGAGCTAGCAAATAGATAACATAAAAGGCAAACATAAATATAGGTAAAAATTAGTTTTTACTCCTTTTTATCTGTAAATTATTAAAACTAATGAGTGAATGATTGAAATTGGTCTATTCATTTTTGACGATTGAGTATATTTTACAAACAACTCAATGTACAATTTCGAATCCAATCAATCAAATACACCAATAAAAATTATTGACAATCGTTACTCCTTTCATTTTAAAATAATTTTTTTTAGAACCTTTAAAAAATTTAAAATAAATATTGTTTTCAAATTCCAATACATCTTTTAAACATTTTATCCATTTTACTCTTATTTAATACACATTGAAAATAATATAAAAATGAAATATCCAATCAACTTTCAAATTAACAAAAATCATAAAAAAAATATTTTTATTACTTTAAAAATGTAACATTGATATTGGCAAAGGACCCTAAAAAGACAGTTATTTTGAAAATGAAGGAGTATTAAATTTAAGCATAGTGTCATAGCAACAAAAAAAGAAGAAAGAACAAAGAAAAACAATAACCCGAATAAAACCACAAATAAATAAAACAATTAGATAGCACATTAAAAAGAAAATGTTTACTCGTACAAGAGAAGATAGGCAAAAAGAGACCAAAAATTGCTTTAATCGATATTGTCCTTCCAAGGATTGAACGCTTTGATTGCATGCTGTCATGGTAATTGAGTTGAATGTTTACGAGGGAAATGTTAATGAACGCTACAATATATATAACAATTTAAGAACTATTGCTCGTATCTACACAATTAAAATATTCATAAAAAGAAAAATCGCATGCTTAACAAATCCAATTATATGATTTACTTGGATTGTACTTTCTATTAAATTTTCAACATTTGGAATCTAACATTTTAAATAGAATTTAATTAATTTTGCATACAGAGTTTAGTTTTCTGTATAAAATAAACAGAATCAAATCGAATTCTTTCAAACAAAAATTTTAATCAGCAAAAAAAATCTTATAACTTGATATTACAATTTACTGATGTGTACCTATTATCATTTTCATTTATACAACATCTCCTACCTTTAAATGAAAATCATGAAATCATCAACTAGGAAGCCAATTCAATATCATAACAAAAATCTCAGCTTGTTACCCGCATGTTTGCTTAGGAGTGGATTTATCTATTTCTGAGCTAAAAACTTGAAACAAGGAAAAATGGAGCATAGACAATAAGTAATTAATAATGCTTGCCAAAAGAGAAAAACATATATGCATTATTAGTTATACTTCTCAAAATGACCTTCAAAGCAATGATCTCATAAGGTTCTGCTGCACATAAATAATATTCGCAGGGTTGGATTTTCTGCAGCCACATCAACAATTAGCAAACACAATTATTAACTAAACAGGAGAGAATGGAAAACAAGGGGACAAATAATGAGTGTTGTTGAACAATTTTACGGTAAAATATTTAACATTAAGGATAACTACAGGCTATACCTGCTCAAAAGATGACATGAACCACTATATTGGCTTTGCATTGTCTTCTATCTTGGGATATTCTATCTACAAAGCATAGCAAATCATTATCCATCGATCCTTTCAAATATAACAGTTGAGAGATAAAGAATGATTAAATTGAACCAATACCTGAAAAAGAAGTGATCTTTGTTTTGTATCCGGATCGAACTGTTTCGTTACGCAATACTGCACTAAATCAAATATCACATTCTAAGTCAAGATCCAATCACTAGTGGAGAAAGGTTTTATTGTCTCTCCAACATGTCCTCAGTTATCTGAATAACTGAGGCAAGTTGGGTTTCGTAACCTCGGTTATATTAATAACCAAGACCAAGTGGGTTAAAACCCCGTATAAGCAAAAGTCAATTTTCCTCGGTTGTTGTACATAAAACCGAGGAATCTTGTCAAATTTATCGAAATTATCTAGGTCATTAGTATAACCGAGAAAATCACCGTTTGAAATAAAAATAGACCGAGCCCGGTCCAAAAGAAAATATCTCGGTCATAGAAATAACAGATGGAATTTTCCTAATTAATTCTATTTTCCAATCGCCAATCTTTTATATTTTGGTAAAATCCAATATATCGCAATCTGCTTCAAGGAAATTGGAGAAGCCTGTATCTTGTTCATACAATCGCGCTCTGCTGATCAATTTCTTCCTTCAATTTGCTTCTCCAATTTCATCACCCTTCAACTTTTCTTAGTTTTAATTTGCTTGTCTTTAATCCGATATCAACTTGGCTGCTCTAACTTTGCCGTAGCTTTACCAGTATATTTATATAGGTCAGAAACTCTGCTCGACTGTCGCCTATTAAGGATTATCAGGTCAGTTTCTCCTCCTAAATCCTAGTTTTCACCCTTCTCTTTCTCTATTATCAATCTTTGATTTGGTATTAAAGAGAAACATCGATTTTCAGTGACCTAGATCGTTAATGGTATGTATTTGTTAGTTACAGAGAGTGTTTAATCAAACGAATCCTCAAGTTAAGTGGAAAAATTTCTTTTAATAAGCATAGCATCATTTTTTCATCTATATGCTATTGATGATTATTGGCGGCTTCCTCTAAAGATGGATTCGTGTGCTATCTGAAGAGTACTTTGTACTTTTATAATTGAGGCGCAAATTGCCAATTTTTCAGACTAATTCAGTCTTTTTTCAATATTTATCGTTTACTTGTTGTGTTGTTTCTTGTTTTATTTAACAATTTTTTGTTGTTATACAGATTGGAAAATACTTACTGAATTGTTGTTGTCATGTTCTATGCATGGTTAATTTTCATAGATGAAGACTTAGTACTAATGGTGAAAACATAGTTTGTCACTATACTGGGGAGGGACTTATGTTGGAAAATGGCAACCTGCAGCACTAATAGGTATTTCTTTGTACTCTTGTCCTGTGATAAGATAACCTTTATTTGGATGTTCAGTTCTTGAGTTTGTTATATTATGAAGTGGAGAGGTCCAACCCGTTAAAGGTGTTCCAAAGTCCTTAAGCATTGGCCAAGTTGTGTAATCTCCGTCAAATAAGTATTTAGTTTTTGTTGGTTGGTCTACTGATCCAAGAAAGCTCGGTATCTTATACTACTATAATAGACCCTGTGCACCGTATGAGTTGCAGCACCTGATACTGAATCAGAGACCAATGAAGTTGCATTCAAGTGGGTTTCTCTGCTTTTCTTTCGCTTGTCAGTTTTCTTTTCTTGTGAAAATGTGATTTGAATGTTTAATACTTTACCTATGATATTATATAAATTTGGATTTCAATTATCTTCCAGAGGTATTACTGTTCAAGATTCACTTTTGATCAACTTGACCCAAAGCATATGTAGCGTCTTCTTCCCATTGTTCAGGTATGTCTCACAGTTACAAAATCATTTAATGTTCTAATTTATCATATTCTTGCTATCATTTGGTCATTTTCAAATTTATCTGTTGCGTTGTGAAGGTACTTTCTTAGGAAGCTAAAGAAGGTTAAGAAGAGCAATGGCCAAGTTTTTGCTACTAATGAGGTACAAATCATTTAACATATTCTTTATGATGGAAACTTGCTAGAGTAATCTTATTTGTTTTTTTGCTATCATTAGTTATCGGTTTGGTTTTTGATAAATTGCATGATAGACCTTGTTTTTGCAATTTACTTTTTTCGGTGACATTTATGTGACTACTAACTAGTGATATGTAATTGGTGGTTCAGGTTAGTCATTTCTCTGTAGATATTCTATCTAATTGTCACTTTGTCTTCCTAATGGAACAGAGTGTATTAATCATTTAAATAATTCATTTCTCACGTTGCTATCAAGAGAGTTATTAAAGGTATCCGTTTACTTCATATACTGTTCAGCTTAATGACGGTTCATGCTCATTTGACCCATTCCCTTGAAGCAATAGTACATTGTGCTGTTATTTTGTTCAAACTAATCCTTTAGCTTTTCATTTTATTATTCATAGAACAATTTTGCAACTATATTTTGACCTATTCTCAACATTATTTTGCCACAACCGAAATAGCAGCTGCTGAGTCAGCACCGAAGGTGGAATACCCTGTAGTTGTTGTCACTGGAGCTTCAAAAGGTATCGGTAAAGCATAGTTGAAGATTTTCTTCCCATATTACTCTAAGTTAGTATATGCAAGCGTAACTTTTATAACTTTTGATTTGAATCATGGCAGTTGGTAGTATAAAGTACAGAGAAGAACCCGCAACTAAAGTGAAGTTTCAGAAGCATATAAGCTTGCAAGGGTGCCCAACTTCATTAGCATTACTTGGAACTGGTAAGATACTCTATCAATAATTATCAACTACGTACTGTTTTTTCGTTTATTAAATGGATTGTAATCTTATCTATTTTTCAGTAACTTATTTTTAAACTTATTCAGAGCTTTGTTTTGTGACTACCAATTGTTTTTGTTGACTCTCATGTTCTACACTATTTTATTATTATTCTTATTTTAATATTACACCATTGAAAGACATTTGAAAGTAACCGTCAAAGGACGTGTTTCTGTTAACCTTATACTGTGTCTATACCACAGTATAAATGTTTCCACTAATCACATCCCGCACTCTCCTGCTTCTGGTTTCTGAACCTGCTTGTATCTTAGCAGTACTACTTGTAAACCGTTTCTGTTAGGACCCATGCCAGCATGGACTAACCAGCTGTGACTGACTAGACTAGTAACCGACTCAGTTAGATGCTAGTAACTAGTATATATAGCTTGTATTGCTTTCTTCTCTAATGAATTAAGAATCAATAAACAATTCAGTGCATTTCTCTCCTAGTTTCTCAGTTTCGTTCATCCGAATAAATACAATATTTTAGCATAAAATTTAGTCAAAAATAAATTTTCAGTCAAAAAATTTTCTAATTTATATATATGATACATTTTCTTCTCCACCATCTCCATTGGCCCAACATTTCCCTCATTTTATATTGAAACTTCTACACCACATTCTGTTGAGGTTCTCGCCTGAATGCCTCAATCATTTTCCGAGGCACTCGCCTAAGCGACCCCTCTTTGAAGGGGTGTCTCCCTGACGTCAATGAGGCACTCTAGCCTCACCTCGCTAGAGCGCCTAGGGAACCTTTGTTTATCCAAATATAAAATGAAGGGAGCTGGATTAATGGTGGAATCTTTTTTTACGCTAAGGCTCAATATAGTTTAAGGACAGTGAGACCAGTTCTGCAATTCCATCCGACAAAACAAGTGATCTTCAGCGTGACTGTGTACATTCTGAGATGGCATGCTTTGAATTGCAAAAGAGCATAAGTAGATAAAGCCATCTATGAAGTAAAATTTAGCAGATTTAGTTGATAAGTATTTAATCTTTGTTTGAAAATCAAGAAGTAACAGCTATTTCGTTCTTCATTAGGAAAACCCTTGAATGTTTTTTTATATTCAATTAATTATATGTTTATGTTTTCTTGTGGAGATCTAGTGGTCGTTCGGGGATGTCAAGGAAACATTAAGGGAGACAATCATTGTTACGAAACGCTAGTGCTTATACAGATTATCTGTTCCAGGTTTGCATTGTGATGTTTGCTAGCTTGTGATATTCTTTTAATTGTTAATTTGGCTACCTATTCACTGTTGCTATTTGATAAACCCTGTAATTGTTCAATGAAATTGTTTGTTATCTTCACTAAAAATGGATTGATCTGATGGTTCAAGAACCTTATATAATGGTAATCCTTACTCTCGAAATTCTATTGATTCTAGTTGGATTTAATGCAGAGGCACTGGTTTTACTTGGATTTAAGATGGAGCTTAGTCATGGGTATGAAACCTTTTGTTTGGCTGTTATATAATCATGTATATAGCCTATGATTTTCTATTATCATCTTGGTTCAAATTGGACTAAGAAGTTGGTTGCTCGGTGTCTACAATACTGTTTTCCACTTCGATGGTATTAGCTTAGAGGAGAAAAGCACAAGAGAGCTAGTGAATCATTTATAACCATATAAACCTGCTTTTCAAAATATACTGATTCAATAAACTTAAATTCCATTCAGCATTTTGTCATTGAATATTTTTTGTGCCATAAGGGTCTATACTTAAATTTGGAATCTTTCCTTTTGTGGTATTGAAGTTGGTAAGAAGTTATACGGTGGATGTATCAGAGTTTTACTTCAGATTTTTCTCATCGCTTTTCTTCACTTACTGATAACATTGTTGTTGTCTTTCTATAACAGGATATACCAAGGAAAGGGCCAGGCATTGTGTTGAAGGTTTGATGTGGTTTATGTTATTTGATGTGTTATTAGTTAATTAATGTGTTTTAGTTACATGTTTAATAATAAAAAAATAATATTTTTTATGTATAGATATTCTAATATATATATAATTGAAAATTATTTTTGCTGTTTTGGAATAATGAAAAAAAATATAAAAAAAACGCTAATATTTGCCTCGGTTATACAAAAAACCGAGGCAATGCTCGCGTGCTAATTTTCTTCGCGATTTTTCCTCGGTTTTCTAGCAACCGAGGCAATATGTTCGTTACCGAGGCAAAGGCTCAAATTGCTTTTCTCTCGGGGGCATTGGCCTCGGTTGATAACCGAGGCAAATGAGCCTGTTTCAACCGAGGCCAGAGGCCCCGTTCTGCACTAGTGAATAATCAAACCACTACCTCACTGCTAGCAGGATTCAAGTGTAGAAGAAAAATGTAATAGCTCTAAATAAAGAAGGCAAAGACAAAATTGAAAAAATAGGAAATAGGAACCAATTTAATTTGGCTATGTCTGAATCTAAATGCAAAATATTTTGACTTCGCACCGCTACTGCTCTGATAACTCCTTTTCCAGTGGATAGTTTTAACTTTATCCGAAGACAGTAAAATTGATATCCATTTATATCACTGGAATTAGATTACCATTGGATTTTATTTAATATTACTGTTATTGTGTGTTTGTTTGCTAACTCTATTTTTTAGTTCTATTCTGCATTTTAGTTTGTTTTCATTTATATTTGAATTCGTGATTCTCACCATATTCACTTCAGATATTGACCACAGTACAACAACTTGTATTACTATAACAGTTGTAGTTTAAGAAATTTTGATTTGCGAACATAGAGGAGATTGCTTGCAGGTTTAATTGGAGTGATTCACAAATAAACTCTGGGACAGAAAAGACTGCTCTGCAGATTGAAAGAGTAGGATTAGATTCCTCTACATGTATGGTAGATCTGAAAATCATGGGCTTGGACTCCAAAGTCTACATAGACAGATTTATGGAGTAGCAGTTCTTTACTTCTTTTCGTTTCAGTGAGCTTTCCGAGGAACTGGAGTGAATTTACTATTTTTGAAAATCATGCTTCTGAGAATCAAGTTCAATGTTTCAAGAGAGGACGGTCAAGCCAAAACCAAAATAACAAAGCTATAAACAAAGAGAAAGAGAGGGACAATTTCAAACTCGGTATTAAACAAATGAAACTATGTATCAGAACATCCTAAAGATCCCCATCCAAATGGTAACTTGAAGCCCTCAAGTTCAGATTACATTGCTCTACAAGAAGTCAAGAACTATCATATTTACATTCTGAATCCTAAACATGGCAAGTAAACAACAGGGACACAGCTATTTACCTTGGGTGTGAGCCAGGTAGTTCCCTTCATTGTTGTGTAAAGTCAGACAAAGCTATTTACATTCATCTACCTGCCAAGATGATTTCGCATGAAGTAGAACGATGGTCTCCAGAGCCAGTCGTCGGAGGCGCTCACGGCGATCAATTGCTTTGTTTTGAGCAGAGGCGGCGCCTCCACTGCCTGGCTTCGAGCCCCATTCTCTATCCATGACCTAATTTATCCTTCCCTAGACTTTTCTACGGCAAGAAGTTAATGCGATGCAGTTGCAGCAATGGATCAGTGAACAGGAAGATAGCAGACTGGTGGCGGTGGATGCGACGGTTACACAACCAGAAAGAATTACGCGAGCATACATTGCCTAAGTTGTAAATGAGACTGCCTGTTCCGTTAACATGATTTTATGGCTTGAATTATAAACGAATTGAATATGAATAAGTTAAAGTTCACTTCGTTAACTTGTGAACAAAATCGATTGGCGGTTCGTGAACTAGATCGATCGTTATTATTAACATAAAAAATGAAATTTATAAAACTTTAAATAAAGTATTTCTACATAAAAAGTAAACTAATACAACAAAAATAGATTTTTGTTCCACTTTAAATTAATAATTGAATATTGGCAATGTCGTCCGCGAATAAAATAAACGAGTTCATTCAAAAAAAATTAACGAATCGTTCACAAACATAATAAATGAGTTGTTCGTGAACAGCTCGCGAACAAACGAACACTCAAATTAATGAACTCACGCATAATTTTGAGCTCAAATTCAAGTTCGGCTCAATTCGTGTTCGTTTAAAAATGAAATGCCAAAACTCGACTCGACTCAATTACAACCCTAATTCTTTGGGCATTAATTTGAATTTATATAAGATAAACGGTGTCGTTCAGATTCAAAACTAAATAGTAATGCCTTTGGTACATACATTATTGATCACTTTTGAAAATGTTTTACTAAAATGTAACAAAAAGAAAAGCTTTTTCAATGTACTGTTCCAAAAATTTCCGAAAATAAACAATAAATAAATCCTTTAATTAATATTTAACATCAAAATTTTCTTGTCAAAATATATTATTCAATAATAAGTTTGTGAGTAGAGGTTTTTAAGATACTGGATATGATCATAATTCTAAAACACCATATATAAACTGTGACGAAGGAGCTTTTCGTTGCTTTCCAAACAATAGTTTGTTTTAACTAATTTGTTTGTGAAAAGTACAATCTATTATATCAAGTTAGAAATGACAACAACTCTAATAAAAGGTAAATAAAACATAGAAGAAAATTCGCTTACATGTTGAAATATTAATTACTCTATCTAGATTGTGGAACATGATTCAAATATAATTAGTTTAATTGTTGCGGATGTAGTTTATCTATCCTCAGTTATCATGAATATTGATCACTACAAGAAAATTCGCAGTTTGCAACGGAAAGCTTGCAATGGAATTTTTTCCGTTGCAAAGGCAATAGGTTGCAACGGATTTTGCAACGGAAAATGCATTCCCTTGCAGATTTAGTAGAATTAAAATATTGAATATGTTTGTAATGAAATTTGCAAGTGTTTGAAAATTCCGTTGAAAAAAAATGAGCGGGAAACGATGGGGGGAAATATGCAACGGAAATTGCAAGTATTATAAATTTCCGTTGCAATTGTAATGCAAGGGAATTAAAACATAATAATTGCAACCAAATTTCCGTTGCAAATAAAGTATTGAAATTAAAAAATTAAAATAAATTAAAATAAAATTAAGTAAGATATTTTTATATTGTAAAATCCCTAATCCTATCGCGTCTATCGTTTTCCTTGCTTTCCTCTTCACCATGACTACCACTGTTCTTTCATCCAATCCTTCACTAGAGCGACTGAAATTCTAGACTCCTTTCCGTCACTTGACACTTGTGCTTTCTTCTCGGTGTTGTTTCTCCCCTTCCTCGCGTCAGTGCCTTATCTCCCCTCCTTAATCAAATTGAGCAATAACCCTAAACCCACAATCAAAGGTAAGTCGATTTCAAATTGTTATTGTTCATATCGAATTAGTTTAAATATAAGGTGTATCTGACTGAAATTGTTGCAAATTCTTGAATCATGTTGTGTTTATATGTTGCAGTCATGGCTTCTCTCTGTTTTTAGTTTGCAGCAATTATTAGTAGGATAATCAATTTAGGCTGAAGCTGTAATATGACAAATATTCATGTTGTTTTAACATTAAAATGGGGTGAAGATTTTTCTCACAACTCTTTTTATAAAAAAACGGAATCAATTACTTGTGAAATGAGTTGTACTGGTTATACATATTTAACCATTTATGGAAAGTAAAAATGAAAAGCAAAACACCTCATTGGACTTAATAAAGTGCAGTATGTTCATTGCTTCAAAGCAAAACACCTCATCCCTAGTTGATAAAACTCTAATCCGTGAATACAGTTGCAGAATATTAAACAAAACAAATTGAAATTATGTGTTGCGATGATTATCGGCCATTGGGCTTTCTTTTAGGCCTTCCTTTTGCCTTTATTTCTCTACTCATTTCCATTGTTGGCGTTGTAGTTTGGATCATCGGGTTTGTTCTTTCTTTTCTTTACTTCACTTCTGGCCATCTGATTAATTTGTCCATTTTTCTTGATTCCTGTTATTGAGTTGTAATTTTCAATGCATTTGAGTTTATGGGTCATTTCATGTTTATCTATTTCTGATATGGGTTCA
>CATIWQ010386437.1:0-14491 GCA_949673415.1 Euphorbia schlechtendalii
AACTGATGGTTGAGAAATGTTCACAGCATTGCTCATCGCCATGAATTACACGCCCAGTTACAGATCGAACTTGCGCTCTTGATACCACAATGTTGGCTGGAACAGAAAATATATGAAACAAATAAATTGCAGCAGAGAGAACGATTGTATTGAACTGGAAATTGCATTCAGAATTAACTTACAAAGCTGCCTTTAAATAGGCTTTCTATGATAACAAACTGACTTATTAAAAGGAGAAAATAATGGCACCAAAAACAAATCAGAATCAGATCACATATTTTCAGGAACTAATTAACTAAGCACTAACGGCTAACTAGAAAGACTAAGTCAAATTAACTTCTGCAAGACTTTGAATTAATCAACATTCAACATATTACCGGTTGATGGTCAAAAGAATTTTGTGGTGCGTAGTACGAGGTATCAAAAGAGCCAGTGTCATGAAAACCCATTATATTCTGCATTTCAAAATATTAACAAGCCTTCAGATAGCATTCATCAAATCCAGAACCGAATTATGCAAACAAGATGAAGTTTTTCGAGTGTACTTACTAGAGGTTGGGTAGCATAAGGACTTGGTGGTGGCGGCATGACAGGGTTACCCTGTAAGAATAGATGTTGTGCAAAACTCACCTCTCTATCTCTTCCCGATGATCTTTTGTCTCACTGTTTTGATCCGATTCAGTTTGTTTTAGCTCGTAATATTTGTGCCAATGTGCAGACATATCAGGGCTGGGTTGCTGTTTTGGGCGAATCGACGGTGCTCGATTCTGCTAGCAAGCCTGATCTTGTTGATCGTATGGCATGCAGTGCTTGTGCGGTAGCTGGATTCAAAGTTCAATCAATGCTGATATCGAAGGATGGTAACACTTCTCATGCTACTGATTGTTTTTATTACACAATCTTATATGCTGCTGGTTTTGCCAATGATTATGGTTCTGAAAGTAATGGGGCTGTTTCGTGTATATTTGGGTTAGACTTGGATTATGATTCGGGTTCAAATAGTAAGGCTCATTCCACTAAAGTTTTTGGCTTTACTGGTGCTGCTGTTGCTGTTTTGGTTATGTCTAGTTTGTTAGGATTATATTATTGGTATAATAAAAAATGGAAGAAGAGAATTATTTCTGGTTTTTGGTTCTCCCTTTGATTTGGAGGATCAAATCCAAGGGTCAAAGCCGAAGCTTAGGCCGAATGCCGGGTCAATCTGGTTCAAAATTCATGATCTTGAGAAAGCAACAGATAATTTCTCACTAAAGAATTTCATTGGGAGAGGAGGGTTTGGTTTTGTTTACAAGGGGGTTTGTCCGATGGGACTTTAGTTGCTGTCAAGAGGGTAAAAGAGTCTAGTTTTGAAGGAGACGTGGAATTTCGCAAACGAGGTCGAGATTATCAGCAATTTGAAGCATCGAAATCTGTTATTATGATACTATTTTTCGTAACATCTATTTTTCGCAACAAATGAGACGAGGCTCATTTTTATCTAACACTGTAAGAATAGTCGAGCTGATACCAAGCTGGCAACCATCACAAGCATAAAAGGGCTAGATTTCCCACTGAGTGCAGACTAAAGACCATAAGCACAACCTGTATACTGTTAAAATTCTTGAATTCCATTTTATCTGATAGCTAAAATGGATGGCCACCTTATATTCTATTTTATCTATATAGCTTTTCAAAATTCTCTGCATATAATTCAAAATTCTGATAAACAATTCTAACTTCGACTCACAGCCCTCAAAACATAAGCTAGTCTAACAAAGCATACTTAAAAAACATTCACTCTGTTAAATATGAAAACATAAACACAAAAAGTTATTGTGAATTTGGTCCAAGACAACAATTTTGTATGCATAGTTTCCAAGAAGAAACATGTAATTTTACGCTTGTGACTGGTAGGAGTAGGAGCCTATTACTTTTTAAGTTTTAATTACCTCCATTATCAGCCAATATATAGAAGTTGATTTCATTTTTATCAATCGTGTAGGTTAATCTCTCCTTTTCTTATCCAAATACTAAGCCATTGTTCTTTTTCACATGCCATTTCATCTGAACTAACATACTATTTATTCACTTTTAATCCATTTTAGAGCAATTCGTTAACAGAGCGAAAAAGAAAACGCATAGAGAGACCAAAAGAGCTAACAGTAACAGAGTTCTATGGTGTTCTACAATGGTTCATAGTGCTAATTTTAAAAGTCCATTGATATTTAACTGCCAGTGAATAAAAGAAATTTGGAAGCCATTCTCAAATCAATCATTCAAACCATTCGTTGAATCAAATTACTGAAATCAGAATCACTCAAAACTAAAGAAAGAAGTAGAATCACTCAAAACTAATTAAGAAGCAGAATCACTCAAATAATTAATAAAGAAATCAGAATCACTCACCAGAAGTTCTAATCGGCGACGAAGAGAGAATCTCAGGCCAACGGTGATGGAATTTTAGGACAGAAAGAAGGGGACGCTATTTTTGACTGAAACAATTGAAAAGAAGTAAGTGAGAAGATGAAAGAAAGAAGAAACAGTGAGTAGAGGAGGATGAGAGAGAGAGAGAGAGAGAGAGAGAAATACCATAAAAGAGAAGAAAAACTAACCTGAAAGTGGTTGTTGTTGTCGAAAATTGGAGCTTGGTTTGATCTCTGCCAAACAGGGAAGGCGCGGCTGCAACATAAATTAAAAGAGATAGGGTTTGGTATAGGTAGGTCCTAAATCAAAAGAGACAGGGTTTGGGTATTAAGGACGGTTAATACATCACAACCGTTTGTAATACATTTTTAATTCATTTTTGGAAAGCCATTGTGGATGGTTAATACATAATGACCGTTCGCAATACTTTTTTTTTAATTCATAGCATTGTGGAAGGTTATTTCACAAGAACCGTCTGCAATGCTCACATGTATTACGGACAGTTCGTTTGTAAAAATTGTCCGGAATACTTATATATGTATTACGGACGGTTGTTAAGTAACAACCGTCCGTAATAACTGGCTCCGCATTTTTTAATGAGCATTATGGATGGTTTCTTGTAGAAACCTCCCAAATAGTGCGACCCTATAAGCCCTTTTTCCACTAGTGAAAGAAGTTTGAAGATGCAGAACATGATGAAAGTTGGATAATGGCCATGTAAGAAGAACTTGACCAATTGACCAGAAATGATGTCTAGGATCTAATTCCAGCTCCAAAGAACAAATCCATCATCGGCACCAAGTGGGTTTTCAGAAACAAATTGGATGAAAAAGGAAATGTAGTAAGGAACAAAGTAAGACATTTTGCTCAAAGATATAATCAGCAAGAAGGAATTAACTATTATGAAACATTTGCTTCAGTAGCTCGACTTGAAGCCATAAGAATCCTCTGCTCATTCGCTTTTCATATGGGATTCAAGTTATACCAGATGGATGTTAAGAGTGCCTTTCTAAATGGGGTCATTTCTGAAGAAGTATATGTCAAGCAACCCCCTGGATTTGAAGATTCAAAACATCCTTGTCATGTTTATAATTTGAAGAAAGCCTTATATGGTCTGAAGCAAGCTTCCAGAGCCTGGTATGAGAGATTGACAAGTTTTCTCATCTCCAAAGGATACATCAGAGGCAAAATTGTCACAACATTATTCATCAGTAGAAGAAGCAAGGATATTCTCCTTATACAAATATATGTTGATGACATCATCTTTGGAGCCAATGATGAAAAACTATGCAAAGATTTTAGCTCTTAAATAAAGAATGAATTTGAGATGTCTATAATGGGAGAATTGACTTTCTTCCTTAGTCTTCAGATCAAGCAAAGTTCAAATGGTATATTCATCAATCAATCTAAGTATACCAAGGAGATTCTGAAGAAATTTGGTATGGAAGATGGAAAAGAAATGTTAACCCCAATGGCCTCTAACACCATCCTAAGCAAAGACTCAGAAAGAAAGAGGATTGATTAGAAGCTGTACAGAGGAATGATTGGATCTCTTCTATATCTTATAAATAGCAGAACCGACATTCATTATGCTGTTTGCTACCGTGTAAGATATCAAAGTGACCTGAGGGAGTCACATCTGAGTGCTATGAAAAGGATTTTGAGATATTTGCTTGGAACCATAGAAGCCGGGTTATGGTATCCAAATAATGGGGATTTCTCTCTCAAAGGATTCACAGATGCTGACTATGGAAGAGATTAATTGGAAAGAAAAAGCACTATTGGTGGATGTCATTTTTTTGGTGACTGTATTGTATCTTGGTATAGCAAGAAGCAAACCTCAGTAGCGCTATCCACTACAGAAGCTGAATGCATGGGAGGTAGCTATGTTGCTCAAGTGTTATGGATCAAGCAACAGCTAGAAGACTATAAAATCAAGTCTGAATGCATCGAGATACTCTGTGATAACAAGAGTGCAATTAATCTATCTAAGAATCCCATTTAGCATAGTAAAATGAAACACGTCAACATCAGAAATCATTTTATAAGGGATCATGTTCTCAAGAAGGACGTTAAATTGGTATACATCTCTACTGAAGATCAAAGGGCATATATCTTCACAAAACCTGTCACCAAAGATCAATTCACTTTCCTTAGAAGAGATATTGGTATGAGTAACCTAGTAGGATCATCACTCAAAAGATGATGAAATCCCAGAAGAAAAACTTCAATCACATTTCAAATGATTTCTCAGAAGAAAAGTATGCTTTAAATGTAGAAAATTTTCATCTGAAGTATAGCGGTAAGAATTAACTCAGAGGTAATAACCAGCGAAGCACTCCAAATTTCAAAATTCAAATACTTGAATCCCAAGCTGGCTCTTTAGGGTAAAACTGTTCGCACTCTACCGTCAGTTACGTTTTTAATAGTTTTTCATAAATTATACGGTAAATACTGAAATCGTCAAGGTTTATTCCTGGCTTATTACTGATCTATCCCTCAAATTTCTCTATATAAATAAGTGATCACTGTTCATCTTCAAATCACTTTACCAAAAAGTTCCCAAATTTTCTCTAAGTTTTCTGAGAATTCTTCTCGTCTAAACCTAACTCTTTCAAACCCTAATCTTCTCTAACCTCATTCATTCAAATCTAATGGCACCAAAGAGACAAGATCCTCCAAAAACAACCCTAAAGAACAAGTCATAATCTAAATCCCCCAAAAGACCTTTGTTCATGTTCTATACAAGTCAAATCCCATAACCATTATCCCTCAAAGATTGTTGAGAGATAATGCCTTTAGAAACAATCGAGTTCTACAAACTAGGGACTTGGATCAGGTTGAAGGAGCTAACCTTCCCTACAATAGTTCTTGAATTCTACAAGAACTTGAAAAGGTATGCAGTAAGCGACGAAGAGCACAAGACTAAGGTCAAAGGGAAGGAAATCACCATTACTCCAGCTTTTCTAGCAAAGATGTTAAATCTGAAGGATTAAGAGTTAGCTTTGATAAGAGGATGTGAGGAGTTAACTAGCTATGATAAGAAGGCGTATATGCTAGAAGGGTGGTTTGGAGAGAAGATAAGAACCCATATGTAGCAGGAGCCTAGATACTATCAGTTTATAATGGCGCATCTTCAACTTCAGAAGATGAATTCCATAAATGCAGTATCAAGCTACGAGCACTGCATTTTGGTTCATCTAGTAGAGTAGAATAAGGTCAACTGGCCTGTAATCATCATGAAATATATGCTTCACCACAAGTTCACACTTGGTGGTCTCATCAGTAGGATCGTTGCATCCTTTGGAATTAACTACTCAGATGAGGAAGACTCTATGGATAGTGAGATTGTGAAGGAGACCTTTGATAAAAAGGTTGATTATAGAATGATATGGGATAGGGAGTAGGCGCTAAAGAGGGATATGGCCAAGAAGTAGAGGGAGAAGGAGTAAAGAATGGCCAAGAAGGGCGAATCTGCTAAAAGGGTTGAGGAAGACTCCCCCAAAAGGAAGAGGGAGCTTATGCTGAAATAGGAGGAAGTCCCTCAGGCTAAGAGAAGCAGAGTAGTCAAAAGCAAGGCACTTAATGCTGAAGAAGCGGTTGATAAGTGTATAATTACACTTATTATCATATGGATAGACGTAATTCACTGTCAAAGCTGTCAAAGATCGGTGAAGTTACAAGGAGAATTCTAAAGAAAAATGCAATTCATGGTCAAGATAACTATTCATGATCATGATTTTTTCTTCTTCAAAACAGATTTCTGCCAATGAAAGAGTCAAGTTCGCGACTTGTATACCGCGATCGTGACTTGGATGTTTTTCTGGTTTAATCTTCTTAACTACCAACCACCAGATAAGGACGATCAACCGCCATCATAGACACCTATCAGAAATCAACCAATCATGAAAAGGTACCTATCTATTGTGGATTAGATTGAGCTTCTCAACCAATCACAATGAAGTGATGCAATCTTTCGCTAATGGACATAACTCTTCGTATGGATAGACGTAACCCTTCGAACTCCATAAATAAGGTACCAAACCTTACAATTTCGTAGACCATTAGAGTGCAATTATAGGGGTACGTAGAGTGTGGGTAGATAGAGGATAAAATATCAAGTTTCTCTATGTTCATAAGTGTTAGCGAGAAAATGTTTAAGTGATTCAAATCCTTATTTCGATCACTAGATTTCTCTATATTCTCGAGCGATTGTTGTATAAGTGTACTTGCAAATCACTTATCAATAAAAGTTTTCGTTCTTCAATAATCATTTGTTTGATATTCACAAAGAATACCATCCTAGCGGAGTATCTATATAGGCCGAGACCGAATTCAAAGCTGACACAGGAATTGCTGGATATGACGAATCCCATTAAAGAGCGGATACGGTTTGATCAACTTTAGCTTTCACATGCATACCTTACAACTTTGCTTTGCTTTCTACTTATACTTTCTATTTCGAAGTTTATGATATGTCTATGTATCATAATGCATATTTCTTGTTAAGTCTTTTATATTAATCAAGTTATATGCGTTGGAGTTAATTTTAAGTGTAGTTTCAGGGTTAACAATATTGTGTATAATCACTGGATCTATGATATAACGCTGTTTAGTGAGCCAACATTTTTGGAATGGTAACTTGCTAAATGTGGCTATGTGAGAGCGACCCGTACTAAGCATAGTATTGACGTTGTCCAGGTTTATATAATTATCTTAATTCGTTTGTGCAAGGTTTAGAAAAGTTATTTCATGTGTTGCTCTACAATGAATAATTGAACATCTATGTATTTTGAACCAAGTTTGTTAGATTAGTTTAGTGAATCGTAAAATCTTTGTTGAACTTGCATGCTTTCTCTTCTATCCTTATTTCATAGGGAAAATCTATATATTTAGATTCTCTAATCTTTCATATCTATATTTACTCATTCTTCATTCTAACCCTCCTATCCAAAATGTTATATTATTTTATTTTCTTTTTCCCTAATTGATCTTTAGACTTGGTTCCTTCCCTGTGGGTTCAATATCTTTTAAAACTACATCGCAACTGTATACTTGCAGTTATCATCATTTTTCTATTTGATAAGAGATACTGACAACACCTATACTTTACGTGAACAAGTTTTTGGCGCCATTAATATATAGCCAAATCTTGCGAACAAATTATTGACCTTATTAGTAAAAATTGGCGAACAAGTTTTTGGCGCCGTTGCCGGGGAAGGCAATAGGATTCTAAAGATCAAATTGTTTAGTTAAGGCAAGTGAGTTCTAGAGATTAATTATATCTATTTATTTCATTTCCTGATTATACAATTTTTTAATCTTATTCTAGATATGAAAAAATTATGAAATAATCATCATGGAGGTGATACGTCATAATATTTCATAAGAGGTACCGACAACACCTATACTTTACGTGAACAAGTTTTTGACACCATTAATTTATAGCCAAATCTTGCGAACAAATTATTAAACTTATCAGTAGAAAAGTTGTGAACACAATCCCCGGATTCCTTTATGAGCTTTAATCCACTAGTGTTTCCTTCCTTCCTTAGGCAGAGAAGCCTTTATAGTGGGTAAAAGCGATTACAAAAATTACCTTCCTTTCTAACTACCTCTCAATCCACAGTTTATGTACCCTTCCTAAACTATCATTCAGATTTGAGTAAGAAATTGCGAACTAAGGATTTCAACTTATAAAATTCGTTCTGCCATTTACAATGTTAAATCTAAGATTGATTCTCTCTATTAAAACATGATTAATTTATTCGTGTTTATAGACTACTTGATTTGGAATTTCTAAATGTTGGGAATATTTTGATAGTATTTCAGCTCTTAAGAAATTCGAGGTGATTGACTAAGTTTGAACATCTACTTCAGTCTTCTATTTATACTTGGAAGTAGCCATTGCAGACTTTTCATCCTGACTTGATCTTTAATTTCTCTTCTCTTTACAGCTTTCAAATTTGTTCATTTGGAACAAATTCTAGGAAGTTTAGAGATAGAGATTTCGAACATTGAAACACGAGATTAACCCATTAAACTTGATGCTTTAAAAACTCATTTCTTTAAGAAATTCTATTCTGATAAAGGGGTGCACGAGATGCAATGTGGAAACTTGTGATTTGTCTGATTGTTGATGTTACAAAGTAGCGTGGAGACACTGAGAAATGATGCATGTTAGAAGAAGCCTTTTGCCTTGAACTTTAGCAAGGAATCTCAAATATTCCGTAATGACACCTTTTAATTGTGAGGACACCTTGAATATCTTCTTTAATTTTAACTCTTGTTTTCTTTAAAAGCATCAAAGGAATATTGCATCTCTCACGGACAATGTTAAAGGTATATGTGTAATTTTATTTTCTACGTGTCAGAAGAACTTAGCTTATAATAAATATAAGCTACTCAACTTCGCTGAGTCCACATCTTATAAACTATTTAGTACTCTACTTTTCTACTCTAAGCCCTTATTTAATGAAAACTAAGTAAAGTAAGTTGTTTTCCCATAAAAAAAACTCAAGTAAACTTGTTTAATTAAGAGTCTACTTAGTACTCAATTAATTTCACTATTCTAGATTATTAACTTGGATTCACCATACCTATAGCACTCTTGTTATCACACATAACATCAAGGAATTTAGACTCTATACCATAGTCCTCCAGTTTTTGCTTAATCATAGTAAAGTGAGATTCTTTGGGGTGACCTTGATAAGGAGCACAATAACATACAAAGTATTGAATATCAAGCCTGCTAAATGTTAAGTAAAGTAGAGAACCAATAATCCTCTATAGAACTTACTATATATGGGCTTACTAGTTTTATCCTTACTTAGTATAGTATTTGTATCCATAGGAGTTGACATTGGATTGCCTATTTCAATGCCAAACTTCTTTAGGACTTCCTTGGTATATTTAAATCGATTGATGAAAATTCCATCATCACTTTGCTTGATTTTCAGACCAAGGAAGAAATTTAATTCTCTTATCATTGACATTTTGAACTCCCTCTTCATTTTCTTGTTGAACTCTTTGTAGAGTCCTTCATCAGCTTCTCCAAAAACTATATCATTATCCTAGATTTCGACTAGCAACTCATCTTTTCTCTTGCACTTGATAAATAGAGTTGCATCTACCTTTCCTCTAATGTAGCCTTTGATGAGAAAAAACTTAGTTATCCTTTCAAACTAAGTATGGGGTGTTTGCCTCAATCCATATAGTGCCTTCTTTATCTTGTACACATGCTCTAGATGCTTTTAATCATCAAATCTAGGAGGTTGACTCACATATAATTCTTCTTAAATGAAACCATTTAGGAAAGATCTTTTCATATCCATTTAAAATAACTTGAATTACATTAGCAATGAAAAAGCACATAGAATCCTAATAGCTTTATGTCTTCCTACTACTACATAGGTCTCATCATAATCGATTCCTTCTTACTGATTGCAGCCTTAAGCAACAAGTTTAGGTTTGTTTATGAAAAAATTTCTAACTTCATCAAGTTTACTCTTAAATGCCTGCATGGTTTTAATGATTTGAATTTCCAAAGGGTTTCGATACTAGATCCCATACATCATTGTGATTTAATTGATGTAGTTATTCTTACGTTGAGACCATCTAATAGTGGTCAAACTTACCATCTTCAAACATCTTGGGTTTAATCAATGAAATAGATGTTGGATAACTTGTCATTTTTCCGAGGTGTACACTTGTCACAATAGGATTATGAACATTAACAACAATCTAATCAATGGGATTATAGCGATGAGTTCTAATCTCTCTTAAGAGATTTGGATTTGGAACTTGAATCTTCATACTAAGTTATTGTTGCTAAGTTTTATTGCCATCTTTGAAATTAATCAAGAGATCTTCATTAACTTTAACTTCATAAGTATTAGGCTCTTATGCTAAGTTGGGTAGCACAAACAGTGGTATTCTAAGCTGATTTCCTTCTTCATCAGCATCACTTTCAGGAATCATAACAAAACTAGAATACATTTAGTCTTTAGGTTAAACCGATTGGATCAAATCTAGTTTTATAGATTTCTATTCTAAGGGTAATTCTCTTGGATCCGATTTAGTAATGTAGATCTGCATATCGAAAGAATGTCACAGTTTTGCTTAAAGCTCGCATTGTAAAGTATTCACTTAAGTTTTAGTGAACTATTTCCAATTAATATAATCATAACTATACTATCTCAATGAAAATTTTAGAAACGTGACTACAATTCTGATTAACATCACATACACACTCCTTAAAAGCATCATTAAATGACTACTTGAAAATTACAAATGCATTCTATCACCTTAACATCTAAAGGTGAGATAATCTAGTTATTAACTAAATTATGGTCCATAGATTGCATTTCAGCTTTATTGGCTTTTACACCACTAAGCCAATGAAGGATTTTCAATAGCCTTCCAAGGAATTGAAAGCCTCTTACTCATGCTATATGATAAGAGTCATCACCAATCTTGAGAAAGCGTGTCCCTCAAGTTTGTAAGTGAACCGTAATGCCTTTTTAGTTTAATTATGACTTTACAACTTATGCTTTGAATGCATGAAGTTTAAATGTAAATCTAACTTGTCCTTTCAAGAATTTGTTCACTTTGAACTTTTCTAGTTCAATCGTTCTCCAACTACTTTCCTTAAAGATCGACATCTCTAAGAAAACACCCTTGCAAGCATCAAACACCATGTTTAGGAAAGGTCGTAGATGCAATACCCTTTGGGTTTCTAATGGGTAGTTCACAAATAGGCTTAAATTGATTTTTCTTGTACCAATCTAACATTAATATTATGACATAGATTATCAATCTATGTTAACAACGTGATTCAGATTTCACTTTCCAAAATCAGGTGAAAAACTCATTAAACTTTAGCCTATCCATACTTCATATGGTGCTCTTTCAATAGCCTCAATCAGAGTGTGATGCAATTAATTAGTAGTAAAGAATTATATCCTTAGCTCAAGCTTCAGGAGATCAAAACAAATTATTTTGAGTATACCATGTCTAACATGACATTGTTCCTCCCTTTGAATACTCCATCACAATGGAGTGCTTGAGGAGGACTGAGTTGTGAGTCCATCTCATACTCTCTCAAAATTATTCAGATTAGGTTTTAATACATTGACTTCTTGGTTAAACAAAAAAATATTATAACCTATTTATTTCTCTACTTTATTCTCATGGTACTTGATTTAATCAAGGTCCATGGATTCAATCTCACTAGTCATGCTAATTGAAATTCATCCCCGAGAGTAACAGAGAAATATTTATATTTTCATATATCACGCTTATGAAGTTTTATACACTACCATTGTGTTTTGGGTCCATCATGATAGCTACCCATTCAACAATTTCGTGAACAAGCATATATACCTAGGGCACTACGCATGTTCCCACTACATCTCAAGCTTTTTAGGATATTGCCACTTCCACAAGTTTGTTGAATAGCTTCCATGTTATTTCACCAAGTATATAAAGAACTCACATGGTCAAATGATTATCAATCAAGTGTTCTAAGCTTTATGTGTAGATAGCTTAATCATATGCTTCTTATTAACTTAACTTAAATAACTTTTGGATATAGACTAGATTTAACATCTCATGCTTATCCATTTTGGTATTTATGTTTTAGATCAAATTTATTTTGATAGACTAAAGGATGAACTATTCCAAACTTTTATTTTTGGAATACCAATTCTTGGATATTTCACTTCTATTCATCATCAATGAAAAAGTTGATATCTAGAATCATCCTAGACTGAAAATAGAAATAAGTTTTCACTCTAAGTGAATTCGGAAATTTCATCCTTTTAGAATCAAAATAATTTATCGACCATCCTAAAGTGACATTATTTAATCTTAATGGTCGTTACAAGAAATCCATTTATGATTTAAGAATTCATCTCTTGGTATCAAACAATAAACAATCTCTCTTCTTAAGTTTTTGTGCATTATCAATGCTAGGACCACATCAAGTAACTATTACTTCAAATGTTGAAGGGAGATAATTACATCTATATTGTAAATACCTTTATGAAGAACATTTAATGCTCTTTATGAAATCTCCCAAAATGTTTAAGGACATATTCTTATATTGTTTCCAAGATACATGTATTTGATATCGATGTCCTTTGTACGTAGTATAGACTTAACTTTCATTTAGTGATGAGACCCTTGAATAGAAATGTCTCATTCAATGCTCTTATGTTAAACATTTATCAAATATCAACTCTAGCTTAGTCCTATTAACTGAACCCTTGGCTAGCTAAACAAACTATTGTAACTTAATACGGTCACTCGTCTATGGCAATTAGGCCATAATGAATGGGTTATAGGATTCAAGTAGAAGGCCAAGATAATTCTAACTATTAAGTCTCATACTAATACACTAATGAATTTCTCCATATTCTATACATTAGTATTCACAGAGTTTATAGTATCCATCTTATATGATTGAAATGCCTTTGTGATCAAGAATCTCTCTTGAAAAAGTTGCTCATGAAATGTCTCGTTAAGAGACTTTACCATAGAATAGGCTTGTATCTCCTCTAACTGTGCATAATTCAGGAACCATTATAGCTAACACAAGGTGTTTTACATCCTTCATTTCCATTTTTGAAATTACATACCACCAAACTTGGGCCGATATAATGTCTCTTGCAGTGAGCATTTGGCCTATTAACAAAATTTCTTTGATTCATGTCTCAAAACAAATCTTGAGCCCAATCAAAGAAGTATTGCCTAGATAGCCAGTTTATTTCAAGGATATTTTGTAATTTGAATGATTGGTTGTTAGTGTTGCTGAAATTAGTTTGTTATTCTACATAGAATGATTTGTACAAGGTTGAAAATAAAGGTCTTTAAAGCAATTAAATAAATTAATTAACCTGATTAATTTATGTTGATGATTTTATTGACTTTCTCGAAGATCCACAACTCTTCAACAATGAGCCGGACTAAGCCCAAACATAGAACTCATTATTGAATGTCATGAAGGATAGACTATCAAATCCTTTTCTCAAATGAACTCTTGGTTCATGGATGACTTTGCCCATCTATATTTTTGAGCCTAATTGAGTTAGAATGAAAACCCGTTGAGTCAAACCATCATTCCACATGTTAGTCATACTAAGTATCCTAACCCTCTGCGGCCCATTGAAAACACAATGTGCCATGTTGAACATGTTGCACATTGTGCTACAATGTATGACAAAGGTGTAAATCCGGGAAACACTTTTAAGCAACTCAATATTTAATGGATTATTTAAGTATTATTAGCTTGTATAATGAATTGGGTCCATGTAATTATTTTAGATATTATGTATCCATATTCTATATATAAAATGAGATTCAATGTACAAAATCATAATTTAGAATTTTTATGGGTGTTGACAACTATTGAATATTTAAACCAAATCACAGTTTAGCCCATAAAATCCTCAAACAAGAATTTTTAACGTATTAACTGTCATACTTATATATACTAATATGATGCATTCATCATGACAATTATAATTACATCTATTATATTTAACCGAGATACTTGGTGAAATCACTTAATTTTAACAATTGTGATTTAAAGCCCGTTAAGGCTCGATGGTCAATGACTATTATACAAAATATACAATTTTGCTCCTACTTGAATCAAGGCGTCCCTATTTAGCATCCCAACTATAACCGTTACCACAGTCTATTTGGGTTAATTTCACATTTAGAATATTTAAAGTTAATTAAATATTAATGCCACAAATTAAGACATTAACTTTTAATTGCAATTAATTAAAATTTACATCGAACTAACAAAATTAAGGAAATGTTATTTTGATACAATTCGAATCAGCCGTTTCAAACTCTTAAAACTGGCTTTGGATAATTTTTAACCATTAGAATTTAATTCTGAATTAAATAAAACACATGTTAACTTTATTAAATAATTCGCTTTAAATTATTGATCCTGTATAAATTAAAATACCCCGTTAATTTTAAAATACGATCAAATTTAATTGTTTTAACAAAACGAATTAATGTTCAAAAATCATATGGAACTCCCTGAACCCGCGAGTGTGTGTGTCTATAT
>CATIWQ010386468.1:0-38982 GCA_949673415.1 Euphorbia schlechtendalii
AAAATCCACTTGCAACCAATAGGTTTAGCTCCCGGAGGCAAATCAACTAAAATCCAAGTTCCATTTTTCAAAATAGAATCAAGCTCAATTTTGATAGCTTCCTTCCAAAATTTTGACTCAGAAGATGAAATAGCTTCAGAAACAGATTTGGGTTCATCTTCAACCAGATACATATAAAAATAATCACCAAAAGACTTTTCTTTACGTAACCTCTTACTATTTCTCATGTCATTGTTTTCGAAAACATTTTGAAAAATCGGTGCAACAGGGTCATCATTCGGGACATTATTGGAAGTGGGAAAGTTTCTAGTCTTTAGTGGAAAAATATTTTCAAAGAATTCTGCATTCTTTGTCTCAATGATTTTGTCACTTTCATACTCATCATTTTTTAGGACAAGAAATCTATAGGCATTACTATGTTTAGCGTAGCCTATGAACACACAATCACAAGTTTTTGAACCTATTTTTTCTTTTCTTAAAACCATTAGTTACAGGTAAGGAATTTTAAAAGCCAAAACTATAAACCTATTATTTTCTCAGAAAAATAATAAAATGTTTCGCTTACGGGCTCTATTGCCCGCGCAGGGGGGGGGGAATCGGACGATTTGCACTAGAAACGGCATTGGGCCATTTCTCTCATGTACGCGAAAGTCCACCTAGTATCTCTCACAATTTACAATCCCATAAAGGAAAACTCAATATAAACTAAAACATATACTTTAAATTTCCCATGTGGGATAAAAGGACATTTGAAAGTAATTTGAAACATCAAATTTTCCAATAATGTCAAATACAACCGCATCGGAGATGCAATTTTGGTACGGTAAATGGGGGCGGCTCCCAACTAGAGGAAACTAAGAGTAGAACCCGAAGATTAAGCTCCAACAACAGCATCATTAACCTGCAAAATCTGATCAGCAGACACTTTTTATACAAAATTAGATCAACAATTTTTTTTTCTCATTTATAAAAATCATATAAAATTATAAATTGTTATACATACACGTACACACGTGCATGTATGATCAGCAGGTAGAATTTTTTGGATCCTTTTCTTAATGGATATAAGTAAAAACAAAAATAGTATAACGATAGTAGGTAGAATCTATTGAATCCTTATACGTATCAAACTAATAATTTTTATTAAAATAAATTATATAAATTTTACTAATGATTATTAAATGAGAATACTGCATTTTTTTTGCCATATTTGTGTTTATCAGTTATCAGTATACGGTTTTACTTTTACAAAATTACAATTAATATAAACTTTGATTGATGGGGAATAAAGCATTTGTTGTTTAATATATTTCTCATTGATGAACAATTTAGGGAAAAATTTTTTATAAGAAAAGTGGCAGAGGGATAAACCCCAACACATCACACATGTATGATTAAAATAAATCCTTGAGCAGAGAACGAAGGTCAAACAAACATTCTGAGTTATTTACAAGAAGATGTACGACGGGTTTCCAAAAACATCAAAAGAAAAATGAAAAAGTAAAAGATTTTTCATGGTAACAAAGATAAAAGCTTAAATCTCGAATTGTATCCATCAAAATATCTTCCAAGTTTCTTTGGTAGCATGTTGGAAATAAATCTTATAAAAAATGAAAAGAATTGGATAAAATTCACTGAATATAATTCAATTGAATTGATTTGTAAAATAAATTTATTTGTTTGGAAACTTCAGGTATATTAAAAAATTCAATTGATTGTTAACTAATATATTTAGTATTTTTTAAAAATAATGTATATAAGTTTTTTTTACTCTTTCGACTAAAAACACACCTATTATATATCTGGAGCGTAAAAACGAGAATTTGAAATAATTTTTATATAATGATGTCAAACTGAAACTTAAGGGGATTTTTTTTTTATAATTTGATAAAAATTTGAGTGAATTTTATATATTGTAACTTAAGCATTTATATACCTTCCCCTTTATTTCAATAATATTAGAGCCCATTTTTCCGACCTCGCTTTAATTTAAAAAATCATTCTTTACAGTGATTTTTTTTATAGTTTATACGACTTATATGTTTTGTACAAGCCATTTGCTGAATACTACAACTTTGTACTTATATGTCTTAGTCTAGTAGTTAAGGCTAAACTTGCGACTTTAAAATGTTCCGGGTTCGAATCACATTCAAGTTGCATAGAATTTTTCTTACTAGTTAATGTAAGCTCAATCAGTGTTTTAAAAAGTGCTAGGCGCTAGTCGGACGGTCGAAGATTAATCGGGGCCTAGGCGGACTTAAGCGCTAGGCGTAGTCGGACGACAACCCCCAAAATAACGCCTAGGTGGACTTAGGCGGGGACATTTTAAACAGTGAGCGCAATGCACCATGAGAAACACAATAAAGATGAATAATTAGCATGCAAGAAGAAGTTGGAACTTATTGATTCTAAATACGTGACAACTTTGTCTGTATTTCGGGCGTGTTTAGAGATATCCATTTTGAAAGAATTAGGGATGGCAACGGGCCGGATCCGAACCGGGTCCAGCTTGGACCTAGTCCGGATCCGTTTGAATGTATTAGACCCGAATTCGACCCGGATCCATTGGATCCAAAATTTTAGGATCCAGATCCCACGGATCCGGGTCCATAAATGGATCCAAAACGGGTTCATGTAATTAACATCAAATTCTTAGTTTCAGCTTCCATACTTGTACATTTCACATTCTTTTAAATAGTTTACATGCTCATTTAATTATGTTCATGCAATTGGACCTGCATGGATCTCAAATAATATTAACTATCCAATATTTTCAAGGTAAATAATAAATAAAAAAGTATAATTAATCTTTAATTCCGGATCCGGGTTTCATTGTAAAATCCGAACCCGGATTCGTATCTATTTTCTTGGACCCGGATCCGACGGATCTATAAAATTAAGATCCATATCCTAAAAAAGGGATTCGGATCCACGAATCCGGACTGGGCCCATGATCCATTGCCATCCCTATGTGTATATCAGGTATATAACAGATGCGTTGAAACAATTTAGGTGAAAGGAGACAACAAACAAGAATATATAGTAGATATATAAAATATGTATATATCGTACACATATAACAAGTATATAACACATGTACAGATAGTTATATAAAAACTATATAAAAGAACGTAAAAATGTAAAATGTAAAATCAAAATATGAGATCATAAAAATATTAAATCAAATTATAAAAAACATAGAAAAAATTAAAATGAATTATTCACAAGGTACTTTTGTAAATGATAAATACTAAGCAAACAAAATCGATTATTTTTCTGAAATAAAATAAAGGATATAAATAAAGTATACAAAAGAAAACATGAATGAGGTATATTGTTAATTAGTCAAACCTTAAGTTTTTATAAACTTCTTAACAATAAGTTAAACCAACCAATTTTAATATTTTTTTTGACTGAAGAGAACGTCCATATCAATAATCAGAAGAGATTACAGCTCTAATCAAAGGTGGACATGAATGAAGCCATGTCCCCCTACTTGTCGAAGAACCAGCTGCTCTAGCTAGAACATGCGCAGCTTGGTTCGCAGACCTTCTAACATAAGAATTTTTAATGAAAGAAAAATGTCTAATGAGTTCCTGACAATCAAAGAAAACAAGGCCTATGGGAGAAAAAAATGATAAATCGTTGTTTAAAGCATTAACAACGTTAAGGGCGTCTATTTCAATGATAATATGATTGTATTGATTATCTTTGAGCAAGTTCAAAACTTCTCTGCAGCTTATTGTTTCGGCCAAGAACGGATCTCTACCTCCTGATAGCATAACAGATCTTGCCGCAATAACTCCACCCGTTGAGTCACGAATAATACATCCATGGCCAATGGACTCTCCTGCATCAAATAAACTAGCATTGATGTTGCATTTTACCCAGTTGGGGGGTGGGCATCGCCATCTCGGAATAATGGCAACTGCAACTTGACTTGTTTGTGTATTCGCTGCGCTCCACTCGGAAAGAAAGCCTAAACCATGACGAAGTACCTGGGAAGGTACACGGAATTTATTGTTCCACACAAAATGATTTCTTCTTGCCCAGAAAGCCCAAAGAACACAAGCTGCTTTTGTCATGCTCTCCAATCCTTTGCCGCTTACCCAAGACCACCATTGTAAGATATTTACTATCAAAGCAGGCCACCCTTCTCCAAAAATCGCATCCCAAACCGGAAACGCGAATGAGCAAGTAATAAGTGCATGGAAATCATCTTCCACCGCATCGCCACAAAGAGGACAATTGATATCGACATCACCGTGTTTATGCTTAAGTCTTTGTAATGTTGGGAGGGATTTCGTTACCAATTTTCATAGAAACAGGCCCACTCTTGACAGAACTTTAAGCTGCCAAATATTCATCCAAATCGATGAGGGAAAATTAGATGGACGTGTATAAACCTGGGATTGTTCGAGCAGCGCATAGTAACATGATTTGACTGAAAAAATTCCATTTGGTTCCAACCTCCAATACATTATGTCAGCTTGTGGTGTCCATGGCAGCTGAATTTTCTTCACCAACTTCATGTCACGGTCATTGAACAAACATTATAGCAGCTGAGTATTCCAAGAATGTCCGTCCTCTTCTATGAGATAACTTACCGCCGCATCTTCAAAGACCGAGACAACATCAGATTGTACAGTTGGGAAGTCATTTGATGGCAGCCAATTATCCTTCCACATGTTAACTTGTCTTCCATTCCCAATTCTCCAGGCTAGACCGACTTTTATGATTTCTTTTATCGTAAAAATACTTCTCCACACAAAGCTAGCATTGTTCTTCAATGGAGCATCAAAGAATGAACAGTTGGAGAAATACCGTTGCTTAAAGATGTGGCTTAATAGCATATTCGGGTTGGAAATTATTCGCCATGCTTGCTTTGCTAGGAGAGCCTTATTGAATTCCCGGAGACTCTGAAAGTTGAGCCCACCCTTATCTTTGTTCTGACAAAGCCTTTCCCAATGCATCCAATGTATCGAGGAGCCCCACCAAAAATTGGAGAATATTTTCTCCAAATTAGCAATTGTATGTGACGGAAGGAGAAAGATTTGCATGGCGTAGTTGGGAAAAGCCTGTGCGATAGATTTTAAAAGGACCTCTTTCCCTCCTTGAGACAACTTCTTACTCTTCCAACCCTACACCTTTTTGTGGGCCTTTTCAATGATATAATCAAAGGAGCATTTTTTAGATCAACCAATGAAAGACGGGAGACCCAAGTATAAACCGTGGCCATCAACTATATTAACTTCCATACAATTCGCAATGGACTGTTGTAAAGAAGAACTTACATTGGGGCTGAAGATGATTGATGATTTATTGAAATTAATCTGTTGTCCCGAGGCCATCTCATACAGGCAGAATATGCTCTTAAGGACTTTGGCTTCCTCCAAATTAGATTTGAAGAAAAAGAGACTATCATCCGCGAAAAATAGGTGTGAAACGACAGGTGCCGATGGTGTAATCTTACATCCATGCAAAAGTCCTGATGCAATCCGATCCTGAATTAACATAGATAATCCTTCAGCACAAATTATAAAGAGGTAAGGAGAAATTGGGTCCCCTTGTCTAAGACCACGATGCGGCATAAATTTCTGAAATATACCATCTATATGAGTAATAGTGTAAGTAACCGAGGAGATGGATAACATGATTAAATTAGTAACAGACTCGGGGAAAACCCAACTTCGATAACATTGCCTCAATAAATTTCCACCCCACCCTATCATAGGCCTTAGACATGTCAACCTTAAGCGAACTCATACCCGAAACTCCTAATCATTTCCTATTGATATAATGTCCTACTTCAAAACCAATCAGAATGTTATCTATTATTTATCTCCTAGGAATAAAAGCACTCTGGGACTCTGAAATAATAGAATTCATACTCGATTGAATTCTATTGGCTAGAATTTTTGACATAATCTTGAACAGAACATTACATAAAGCAATATGTCTCAAATCAGAAACTTTAACAGGAACTTTCTTCTTAGGAATTAACACAATATTTGTATCATTAAGGCCATCAGGGAAAGACTTATTATGCAGGCAGTTGAGATAGAAAGTTGTTACCTCATTACCAAAAATATCCCAAAACTTTTGATAAAAGCTTGGGTTGAAACCATCTGGCCCTGGTGCTTTATCTGGTTTCATTTGAAATAGTACATTCTTGACATCTTCTGCAACAAATGGTTTTTGTAATTCCACTTGCATATCTGCTGTAATTTTCTGTATCACAAGTGATAAAATATGAGTAAAATGGGTACCATTTGATTCAAACAATTCAGAGTAGAAAGCTTGAATTAATTGCTCTAGTCCACCACCCCACTTGACCCATTCCCTATCTGTAGATTGTAACTGATTAAAGTTGTTTTTTCTCCTTCTAGTAGATGCTACTTGATGAAAGAAAGTTGGAGTTTTGGTCCCCGTCTTTTAGCCATGTCACTTTAGAACTCTGTTGCTAATAATCAATTTGTCATTTTCAAAGTGCACCAAATTCTTTCTTTTTATCAATGAAATTCGTGGAGTCACCCCAACCTGGTTTACGTTTCAGGATTTCAAGTTCCCGATAGCAGTCCTTTATCTTGTTTTTGAAATCTCCATGTTGTCTCCGTCCCCACCCTTCAAGCTCCACTGCGCAACTGTTCAATTTTTCCAAAACAGACATCTCAGGTCGAGACATCCAACATTCTATGATCAACTCTTTACAACCCGGTAAATCTGCCCGGCTATTTTCAAAGTGAAAAGGAGGCTTACGGTGTACAGCAGCAGCAGTACAATGCAGTAGTAAAGCCTCATGGTTAGATTCTGAAGTCGCGATATTTTGGACCCAAGCCTCACAAAATAATTCCATCCAATCTGTGCTGCAAACCACACGATCTAAATGTTTCACTATCTAATTATTCGATCCTCGACTTCGTTCCCACTTAAATTGGTATCCCGGCATACCTAAGTCTGTGAGTCTACAATCCGTTAACGTCTCTTGAAATCCCATCAACCAAATATTGGGCCTTGGTCTTCCTCCCATTTTCTCAGATGTAGCTAACATATCGTTAAAGTCATTAATAACACACCACGGAAGACTACTCAAACCCGCTAAGCTCTTTAGGCAATCCCACGATTCCTTCCTTCTTCTATTATTGTTCTCCGGGTGTCCATAAAACCCTGTAATACGCCATGGCTCATCTCCATCTTTCACTATCAAGTCAATAAAACTTCTCCCAAATTTATTCAATTGCACCCTGTCTTTATTCCTCCATAGAAAAGCCAAGCCTCCTCCATTATTAATATGCAGTACATAGAAAATACCATCAAATCTAATGCGATTACGAACCCTCTCTACCACCTCCCTTCCTACCTTAATCTCCATAAGAAAAACCATATTGGGCATGTGAGAAGACACCAAGTCTTCTAGTTCCTCGATTGTCGGGTCCATGCCCAAACCACGACAATTCCAACTCAAAATTTTCATTGATTCTCGCGAGCTCTCACCGTGGAGCTCGCTTTATCTTCAGTTGTGGAGCGTACTGACATCGCTTCTAATTTTGAGTTGACATTAAAGATGCGCTTCCTCTTCTGGTCATTTACCGAGATCACATTATCATTATCTTCATCCATCCGGGCAGCAGCTTCTAGTCTATTTATTTCCACCTCCCTCAATGCTTGATCTAGCCTCTTTACCTTCTGATTTGAGCCTGTGGGGACCAGGCTGCAGCCATTCTCATCTCGCAACCATTGATCTTCTTCAGTGATCATGTTCTTACGGTTCGTTGCCTTAATCGAATGATCGTACATCCGTTTGGGTGGTTCTGCATTTGTTATATACGTTAGAGGACAACTATGTTCAGTGTGCTGAAACATACCACATATCATACACATTGATGGGAGTCTTTCGTATTGAAACTGCACTATCACAAACACTCCTTCATTGATGCATATTCTCATTCTTCTCTTCAATGGTTTAGCTGTATCAATAAGGACTCTAATTATCATGTATACTGGTCTCATAACCTTAAAATTATTCTCGTCTATTTCTAATAATTCTCCAACAAATCTGCCAACTGCTTCGCAAACTTGTGTAGAAATATAACCAATAGGAACTCCAAATACTTGAACCCAAAAAGGAACTTTTCTCACCTCTACTGCAT
Organism: Euphorbia schlechtendalii; assembly: GCA_949673415.1. Lineage (NCBI taxonomy): Eukaryota > Viridiplantae > Streptophyta > Magnoliopsida > Malpighiales > Euphorbiaceae > Euphorbia > Euphorbia schlechtendalii. The sequence continues at coordinate 8,151 of CATIWQ010386468.1, forward strand.
CTGGATTCTCAGTCGGCTTTCTTTGTGCTAAGACTAAAAGACGGTTGTTGAAATTCCATGGGGAGCCATTCCAAACTCTTTCAAAATCCCGTGAGTGAAAAAAAGTAAATAGAAATCTAGTGTTCGATCCTAAACACTTTATATTTACTCCTCCTTTCGGATTCCACAGCCTAGAAATTGTTCTTCGAAAAGCCACCTCGTCAAAGCTACGATCATGGAATAAAACTACTACATAGTAGAGTTCATGTTTTGGTTCAATAACCACTGGGATTGGAACTGGGGCATTTTCCTTATCTTCCAAGGCTAACTCCTTGTATCTCTTTCTTATCTATTCTTCAATGTCGTCAGGATTCGTGGTTACGTCACTGAATTTGATCGGAAATACGAAACACGGCGGTAAACAATACAATCAGGCTTGCCGGCGGCTCACCTCTCAAACCCTAAGGTCAGACGCTATTATCTTTTTACCAATTTTAATATATAAAGTTATAACCACTTATACATTATGTCGACTAACTTAAGCAATGAGAACTGCTTCCTTTGTATACCGCTAGAAGTTAAAAGTTAAATTATAGGAAAAACTTCAAAAACTATTTATAAGTTAAAAAAATTTACAAGTTGTTTGATTCACATATAAACAATGACACAATTTCTATATATATAGCATGGTTGACGTGTATTTAATCTCACCGCTATTTAAGGCGGGATACGGCCTAGCTAGTGAACATACATATCATATGATATTTAAAAGGTGTAGTAGGCACAGGGTTTTCTTGCACTATTACAGGAATAAAGAAAATGATAAAAATGGGACAATATATAGTAGAAAGTGGGGTTTGGATTAGAAGAGATAAGGTTTTTGATGTTTGATGTTAACAAACTCAAACTCAAAGTTTAAGAAGTGATGGGTGGCAAGCAAGTTTCAACAACATTAGGGAAATTGTCTTATGAGTAGAAATTTTGAAAATGAAATCGCACGTGATATCTACGTGGCTTTTTAGATGCATGTAGACCAAATTGAAAAAAGAAAAATATATGGAGGATGATAACTTGATAAGTTGTCCACATACACAATTATGGGATTGATTGATGTTTTGCAGATAATGATCAATTTACCAACAATTTTAGGGTATACTTGGGTAATCGGAGATTTTCTATGTGGAAGATGGTGAGGCCTAGCAACAAAGATTAAAGCCAATTATCAACTATAACTAGTTTGAAAATATAAGTATATAAAGTAAAGTTGGTTTACATATAAACACTTAAACAGTTAAATTATATGGTCAAATTAATTATAAGTTGTAAAAATTGTGTACTTATAAAAAAAAATATAGAAAATATAAACTTACAAGTGTAAAAAATTATTAGGATTTGTCTATCTTTTATAATATCAAAAGTGTTTTTAAAGTATTGATGAGCAGCTCAATTTTCAAGCTTTTCCATATCATTGTCTCGAAAAGCTCTGAAAGTCAATATAGCAAACAATTTCTAATTTTTTATTATTATTATTATTATTAAGAGTCAAAATCTCTTGTTCAATATCAAAATATGTTGTTTTATTATATAAGTTTGCAAGTAAAACTTTTCATGACACCAACTTTGATAACAATTCTAAATACACCCTTAAACTATATTAAAGAAGTCAATTTATGATATTTAACTTATCAACTATTTATAAGTTAAAATGTATGTCATCCTAAACATCTTATTATAAAATGTTTCATATTGAAAATTGTTTGCAAGTTAATTTTATCAAATGTTAAGATTATGTCTTATTCACATATGTTACAACATATAATCCTAATCGGCATGGAATATTATTATTGTTCATGGTCATAATTGAAATTTGTTCATGTTCTGAGTAGTTTATTTCTCACTGTATATAAAAAATTTTTAATATGCATTAATTAGAGTATTGGTTGTACGTCATGTTTATATTATACTACACAAATACAAATGAATGGCGCTTCAATAGATTCATCAAATCTTGTAACATATTGGTTTTTAGCATGTATAAATGAGTTAAGTAATGTTACAACAAACATTTAAATTAGTTAAAACAATAATTAATGCAAAAGAATCCGGAAAATCAGGAATGTACAAAATAACAAAATAGGAAAACCTACAAGTGGTGAAATTTATTACACCGGACGATCGATTTTTTTGCAGTATTTATAAAATCGGACTCCTTGTATATGTGCATAGTGAAATATGAAAAGAATGTCCAAATTTAGTTAAATCACAGTATTTATATTGTTTCATAGTTGAGAACATCCATATCGTTGATACCAATATCGACATTACGAAAAACGGTACTGTTATTTTAAGAAACAATACCGTCTTGAAATGATCGTACTTATTCAGGAATAAGTAAGTAGGATGGAAACTTTCTGTATGAACATGCAAATTAATTTTCAAAATCTAGATCACATAGACATATAAAACTAGATAATATCAACCGTTGTCTTACCATTTTTTACCAGAAAACAATAATATTAAATCGGTTTGACATTCTTTTCTTATGCAAAACAAAAGCAGTCCAGTGAAAAGCTTGTAGATTTTTTAAATATTTTTATCACAACTATTATATATCATTTATTATTTTGGTGAAAAATTCATTAACAACATTAAACAAGCTATTGATAATTACCAGTGTTATTGAAACCGTACCGTACCCGCCGGATATACGGTCGGTTTGAAGTACTTTACCGGTTTTGAAGAAAACCGCATCCTACCAGTTCATACCCGTAAAATACCGGTTAAACCACTAAACGGGTTAAACCGGTATTTAAAAAAAATTTCAAAGTTTAATTTAAAAGTTTCCCGTTCAAGTCATTTGCTTTTATCGCTACGTTTCTTTTTAAAATCATAATAAAAAAAAGTAAAATCCTAGAATTGATAAAGATTTGTTAGAATTAAAATTTGAAAATTTGTTAAGGATATTTATTATTCAAATACTATATTATTTTAAAAAAAATTCATTAATCCGATATTACCACCGTTCCATTAACTTCACCAGTATCGTGTCTGGTACGTTGAAAATTACAAATATACGGTACTACGAATTCACACAGTTTCTTAATAGGAGACTAAGTAGTGGACAAATTAAGCCAATGGGGGTCTGCCTTGTCATGCTTGATTCAAAGGGACCCAAATGCCTTGTCAAAACCATTCAAGGGCCAACACTTGGTCCTCAATTAATTGCCAACACTTGTTATAAAAAAAAAGCATCTTCCTTACCTTTATTTGCAGCTGGCTTCCATATATAACAACCATTCCCTTGCACCATTTATTCAACAACCTTCCTTAACCCATTTTTGCTCACTCTCTTCAATCCATATATGGCTAAACAATTGTCCACCCGATTCCCGAAAAACCGGTCATGGGAACGGTGTTCGAGGGCCGTCAAGGAGCAACGAACGCGGCTTTATATCATATGGAGATGCACACTTATTCTGCTCAGTTGGGATGATTGAATGTATTTTGGTGCTTATATATATGTAAGTAGCTAATTGAGATAGGCCACATAAAATGTGAAAAGATAATTAGTTTTTTTAGGGTTTTTTTTTTTTTTTGTTGTTTTCTGTTTTCTCTTGCAGTGTAAGGTAGATGATGGATCCTGGATTGGTAAACTTAGAAGTTTTATGACATGTAATTAACACTCACACACAACAAGTTAGCATTGTGAAAAAATGTGTTTTTTTTCTTGCTTTCTCTTTTGTAATAGTTTTTTGTTCATGTTCTCTATCATGTAATTGGAGGCTTCCAGTCAATTATTGCTATTACTATTTGTCACAGTTATTTATTTTTATTAAACTTCAAGAAATTCTAATCTCCCGAGTAATTTCTTAAAAGAATATATCAGTAAAGTGTCATTGTCATACATATATGAACAATTTTGAAAAGTTAAATGCATCAATGCCTTTCTAAAGTTGGTTTAGAAAATCGAATGTCACCATCAACTTTCAAAATAACCAGTTACTCCCTTCAACTTGGTAAAAAATACCAATTACCCCCTTAACTTGGTAAAAATGCACAAGTTTGTTCTCTCAATGCCACGTGTCAACTTATTTTTGGAGAGGAAAAAATCAGAATAATGATGTTATTGAAAAGTCAAACCAACCAGATTCTGGCACGTGGCATTGATGGGGTTAACTGGTTCATTTTTACCAAGTTAAAGGGGTAACTAATCATTTTTACCAAGTTAAGAGGGGTAATTGATCTTTTTGAAAGTTGAGGGTGGCATCCGATTTTCTGACCATTAAAACATTTTGAAACTATACCAAATATTGTAAAATAATATGGAACCACTTTATAGCACTAATACACCTTAATTATCATGCAATACGATGGACAATTTCAGTTTTCTACTAATTCATTCATTAATCCCTATCAAGCATTTGGTTTTTTCTTTTAAATAAATTTCATCCAAATAGTTTACAATTTAACTACTTCTCAGCATTGTATATCTTTTAACAAATTGAATAAATTGGCCATTAGTCAACGACTAATATTTATAATAGTCAGAATGTCAATCATTTACAGTAAAATGGCATTGCATTCTCTCAAACAAAATATTTTATTTTTCCTGTAATTTGTATACATATATCTTTTTTTCACTACAAAATGTTTAAGCTTAAAAAAGATAGTCTAGAGATATAGAAAGCCTCACAGCTACATAAAGACTTAAAACAGGACTTACATACTCAACATTTTACCATAACATCTAAGAACTTGTTAAAAAACAAATGTGTTTTCAGCTATTATTACAAAGTAATCGTTACTTTCCATTTTATCATCGATTTAACCAGCATGGGAACCTGCATAGGCCAGAGCCCAGCCCAACATTCTTTTCATGACATATTATAAAAAGCCCATATGGATTCCCAAGGCCCATTGGACAGCTAGGTGATCTGAAAATTTCACAATCAATGTTTTTTTATTCAAAATTCACGATTTGATAACAAAACCTTTTAGCAGTTATATGTTTGAATTCAATTGTTTGCAGTCGATTCACAAAATAAAACCTAATATCTAATAGATCTAACACATAATCAACTAAATGATAACTGAAACTATGACGATATCTAAAAATCTTTAGCAACATACTTCAATAAAACTGGACAAGAATCTCGAACTTAATATTATGAGTTGTAATAAAATAAAAAAAGGTGATGCTCGAAATCATTTTCCACCAGAAGATAGAAACCTATAACCAAAATTTTCCATTTAGTTCAGCATAAACCATGCGTGAAAAAATTCATGTAGTAGAATCAAAGTAACTATAAGATTGTATTAGAAACTCGTATTTCCTTTACGACATATGTTATAAGCATCAACAACACGCACATGACATTTTTATGAACCAAAAATGTCGCCTTTGTCCTCTCTGGAGGTAGTGATATGTTGCGACTCATAGCCGAATTCAATAAACCAGGTTTGGTCCGAGAATGAGAGAATTCAACAAGAAAAAAGCGAAATAACAACGCAATTAAAGCTCAAGCATGCCTTCAACTTCTAGTTCCAGGCTAACCATAGAAGAAAATTACAGCATGAACAGAATTACAGGACGAATAAAGCCGAGTTTTCAAAATAATAAATAAAATTGTAAAACTATATCTCATCTCAGGTTCACGAGGACAGAAAAGAAAAGGAAGACCTTGAATATAATTCTGAATTTTTTTTCTCTGAAACTGATTGTAACATATACACAGTTTTATTAATGCACTAAAGTTTAGTGCTCAGCAAGCTTTTATTGCAACTACTTAATACATTATGAACTACAAAAAAAATACCTCTCTTTGTTAAGTACACTTGTCAGTGTATTACTTATTGCTTGTTAGGCTCACCAACATTGCCCAGTAACTTTGGGGTGCTTGAATCATTCTCGGATTTCTTTGGGGTTTGTCCCAGCTTGGGGCTTCCCTGATGCTGAAGATGACAAAAATAAGACCATAAAATTTGTCAGAAAGTCCCTCAAGAATCTAGCATCTTATTTTTTAATTGTGTTTTTAACCCAATCTTAGTTCCAGGGAGAAACGAATCTCCAACTAAATATGGAATTTAAAAACAAAAAAAAATAATCATAACAGGTTTCCACTTACAGCTCCCTTATTGGCCGTTATCCTCCGCATAGATGGAGCTCGTGCCACAGACGATGCAGCTGCGGCCGCAGCAACACGAATTCTGCAACATCGCAGCAAATTAAACTCAATTTTCGCCAACTACTAAGCATAATTGATGTTTTAAACTCAAAAAGTTACCTTTTATGCACATCCACAAATTCATCTGTTTCGTCCACTATTTCCTCCTGCACTTTTGGGAAGCCTAATTAGCATGTGGGTTTCTTGCTATTGAAACTCATATCGAAAGACATCAAGAAATCAAAGGCTATAAGCGTAAACTTCACCTGCAAAAGCTCTTCAAATACATCTTCCAGGGTAATGATACCAATAACCTCACCATCTTCAATGTCCTCTGATGGTTGGTGCAATCCATTAGTTACTTGATCATTGCGCCATGAATGGGCATGCTTGTTATGAGACGACTTCGATACTTTATCAATATCGACAACAACGGTATCTGACTTCTCATCTTGCTTAACAAGCAAAGGAGTTGTTAATTGTGAATCGCCGCAATTTGATTTCTTTTCTTCGTTTTCTTCTATCGGTATTGCAGGAAGTTTGGTTTTTCCTTTACACTTCACGACAGCTGCCATATGACTACTACCCTTTTGAAACTCGTTCAGTATGTCATACAAAGGCATATCAGATGGAACCCTGGAGAAATGTAACACTTTATCCTATACTTTGAGAGAATAACTGAAAAATGATGAAAGCCGAAATATAGAGAGCGCGATTACCGTGGAATCCTCCTAATCGAAACAGCACTGACTGGGGTTTCTGTCTCAGGTCGTACAGTTAAAAGGCTTTTCACCTAATCCAACAGAAAGCAAAGTAGGGCAACAAAAACAACCACTGATGTATCAGATGTTAGGTACAATGAATTTTCTATTCATGTTATTATTTTTTAAAAAAATATCATGTAGTTCTTTAACCCACCAGAAGAAGCCCAATAATATTTTTCGGGTTTCCGCAATACACAGGAACTCGGCTGTGACCTCGAGCAAGAACTTTTCCCATAGCCTCCCTAAGTTAGCAGTATACAAGATGATGCAAATATAAGCACAGTATATATACTCAAGTATGAAAGTGTAAAAAATGTTAATAAAACATTAGCAGGGGAAGTAACGCAAATTATTTTTAATTGAGGGATAAGGTATACCAATCCAGCTTGGAATTGACATCTAACGAGAAGGTTGATTCGATTGGTGTCATAGCCTCTTCAGCAGTCTGCAAGATTTAAAATTGAAATAGGAACCATTACAAGACGTCAACAGCAAAAAAAATATTATTAGTCTCATAAATTTGGTGTCAAAGCATGCATAATGCCATAACAACTTGAGACATAAATTGCAAATAGCTCTTCTGATTACGAATCATATCTTATCAGTTATTAGAAAATGTTGTTATGAAAGCATTTGAATGCTTCTTGAAACATGAATGTGATGGAGACGTAGTTTCAAATGCTGAGGGAATTTAGTGGCTCCCCTTTTCCATCTCTTTAACATGCCACTCACTTTTGCCACCAATCTATTCCCATTGTTGCAAAATTAGATGATAAATTAATTACCTTTTCAGTCAAATCCAATGCTCCACTAATAATTGTTGTCTCATCGTGTGTGAGTTCACCTCCCTTGCCAGCCTAAGCATATGCATAAAACATGCAGCGACGTAAAGAATGAAGATGAAAAATTCAACCAATGCATTTGGACCGTGTCAAGCAACTTTAAGATAAGAATAATTTTAATGTTCAAATTTACCGCCTGACTGTGGATGGAAACAAGAGCTTTTAGCTGAGCCCGCCTAAACAATGCTTCATTATGCCCCAGCACCCAGTCCAGAATCTGTAATAATGCTTTTCTTTGGGTCAAAAGGCAAAGGTAGACAGATAATAGTGTATCAGCAGAAATTGAAAATAGCCTCTATTCGAAGAGTGCAAGAATTAAGCCATACAATTTTTCTATCATCTTTTTAATTAACTGTGAGTTGACTTGAAAAGTCAGAGCTTTATCCAAAAAAATGAGTATAACACAAAAACAATGGAAGTTACGAAAGATAGAAAAAAAGATGGAAAATGTCTACATCACACGGGTACAAGCTCAAAAAAACTGAATCATCAAGATCAGATCTCTATCCTTTCGCATAAAAATTTGCTATAGTTGTAGAGACAGTAAAGTAATTAATAGTCATCTCGCTAATTCCCTGAAGATATGCAAAAGTGTGTGTAAGAGTATCCCCTTAGAAATGAAAATGATGTATTTGTCCCCCCCTCTACAGAAAATATGAGATACATATTGACTTCTTTTTTCAGTATAAATGGATTCAAACTAATGACACTTGAACACACACCATTCTTTCAAGCATGGTTCTTTGAGTAATAGAACTACAATCCCCGTTACCTCCTTATAACTAGTGCAAGGTAGTTTCAAAAACCTTGACCATAAGGTGTAGATTTATTATGCTGGAAGTGTGTTGGCTACCTGTAGTGACATTTATTTCACATATCAGGATTTTCAATTATGCCAATGAACTGATTTACATAGGTGCTTGTTATTAGCATATGAAAAGAGCACCTCAAATGATTTCGCTAACACGGTAACACTAACCAATAGCAATCATATGGACGCACCTTACTACAATCTTGCAATTCGATAGATTGGAAACAATCATGATACCTAGAAAGCAAATTCTTGTACCACACTAATTTCTATAGATCATTCAAATGATAATTATTTATAACTAAAAGCAGCAACCACTCTATCCTAATACCCTTGAAACAGGAAAAAACATTAAAAGCCTCAGCATCTGCATAACAAATCAGAAAAAATATATAAAGGGCAGAAAAGATTTTGAATCTTCATAATTCATCAGAAAATGAGAGCTACTATGCCAGATGGCTCAACAAATGAACTCTAGAAGTCAATGACGATATAGATCTTAAATCAATTTTTTAACAAACTTCAGCCTCTGGACATATTTTCAAGTTAACAGTGGTAAATTGTAGCATCCTAGATGCAATATCCATTGACGTATGCTAATAGCCAGCAGCGATCAATTCAAGCAAAACGAATATGCTACATTCAATACGTTCTCAGGACATTCAATTTCTAGACCTATTACTTAAGCACGTTTTTTCACATTTCTGCTAATTCAATCAATTGCACTCTACATTTCTAAAGAAGAATTTATCCAAGTCAACACTTTCAGTGAGTTTACCTTGCCAATTGGATAAGCTATTGGATAGCAAACTATCATCAAAAACCGTACAAGCCAAGCCAAATTAGCACCAATAGCAAGCCCATATCTGGAACATAATGCTTGTGGAATAACCTGAGAAAGAATAATGTCAACTTCCAACCAACACCCTCAAAAGCAACACTATTACACCACAGAACAAAAAAAAAGGAGAAGGAACCCAGTGAGAAAGCAAGGAATTTTGTCGAATACTTACCTCCCCAAAAAATAGAACAAATGTGACCGACAGTATGATTGCAAGATACTGATTGAAAAGCTTATCTAGATATATAGGAAGAGCCTGCGAATGGAATGTCAAAGCCAAAAATGAGCTGAATAGATAACTGAAACTAACATATATTCAGAACGTAGCAAGATGAAACATGCCCAAAGAATACTCTTCTAATTTAACTAATCACATTTGCATCAAAGTTCTTCAATTTTATTTTCTAATGTTAAATTCAAAAACTAATATTTGTATATCTTTAATACAAAAATGTTAATAAAATTACCTCCATAGCAGCTGCATTGCATAGAAGTAAAGTCACCAAAAGCTGGTGCTGCTTCTGAACCACCGGAAGAATAACAGCTAATAATTTCAAAAACGAAATTGAATAACACAATCTTTCCCCCAAACTCACAAAACTATTGAAGAACAGATCGGCAAAACGAAATTAGAAAATTGAATTGAAATTGCAATTGAATGGAGAACCTGCTTGTTTCTTCTCAGACGGGGTACCACTGCGTTGGAGAATTTCGAGCTCAACGAGACCAAGCGACATGAGGCCGAGGGTTAGGCCAGACATAATACCGGCGAAGATAACGAGAAAGCAGGAGATGCCGCAGTAAATGAACCACCAAATGGATCCAAACGGAATCCCTTCGACGCCGTTTGAATGGCCCACCGTCTTCAACATCCTCGTCGCAATCAACGCATTGATGAGATGCATCCTTAATTGGCCGATAATTAACAAATCCGGCGACTTTAGGGCCTCCGGTCAGTATTTAAAGCTTCGGTTATCAGTCAAATCCAACATCCAAATGTGGAGGAGAAGGCGGTATATGCATTTCGATTCTAATTACTTTTTTGTCCTAATCATTAGTTAAAAATTCGTCTGAATTACGTGGCGGCAAATGAAGGGCTTTATTGTAGATATGACTCTGTTATGCTTACAAGGTTCAAAAGTATTCAAAATCGGATATAGTACTGAATACACTTAACAAAATTTGTGTCGATGAATATTTTGGATCAATTGTTTATAAAATACGCGCATGAAAAGAGTGTCTTTAAACATGCACCGATATGGATGACAAAATCATGAGTATGAACTGGAGCTGAGCTGTTACATATTGGATATGTAAAAAAAAAGTAGTGATGCCTCAAATATTTCAAACATCATATACACACTTAATGTCTGTATAAAAGCTTGCATTATCGAAAATCTCTCGGGTTCGAACTCCAGTTTTCTGAAAGCTCAAATTAATTTTTAAAAATAATTGCAATCAATGCAGAATGATCTACAAAGAGGTTAGTTGTTTTTAAAAATTTAAAACAACTGAAACTGTTCTACAAAGAGTTAGGAGCAAGAACAAAAAGATAAGATTTTGGTCAAGGCATAAATGTTCCTTCTTTTTACATGCTGGGCCGAGGCCCGTGAGCTTTATAACATGTAAAAGATCACAAAATCAATAAAAAGAAAATGTTTATCTTTTAAATTTAAATAATTAATAGAACAATTAAACATAAATGCTATTTTATTGTATTCCTGCAAAGAAAAAAAAATTAGCTTATTGTAATAGTAAAAGCTCTTCGTAATTAAAAAGTAATGTTGTTATTGGTTTCATCTGGACTTTCTTTTTCAATTCAATATATAATTAATCATAGTTAAATACATAGAACTTATAGTTAATAAGAAAAATAAATATAAATTTCAAATTTAAATTAAAAATATAAAGGTTTCAAGAATTGTTTTTTTTTTTTGTTGATATAACGTACGTATCTCAATCTAAAATCATTGTTCCAAATCTTTTTTATTGTATTTGAGTTTACGTGAATTTTAATGTTTTGAATAATTACTTTGGCTTGTCTGAAACTTCTTATTTATTGTGTTTCATATTTTTTTTCAAGCAGTTTCTGATACATATACAATAGTGTTTTTATAATATGGGCTAATAAAAAATTAATAAGAATTCATTCCACGTAAACACAGAATTTATTTATGTCTTTTCACGGGAGAGCATAAAGGGATAACAAGGGAAAAATAAAAATGAACGTTTTTTAAATCATATAATATAATGACTATGATAAAAAAAATGGAATATTTGTAATCTTATAATATATAATGACCGACAAAAAAGCAAACATTGTACGGACCTTACCTTACTTGAGGAAGAGAGCTAAAATTCTAAAAATAAAACATGCTAATCTTGAATCTTTTTATAGTTCAAAAAGATTGCTCACATTTTCTACACCGGATAAGATTCTGTCTTCCATCATTGCAGGAACAAAAGTAATTTTTGTTTATTTACTTGATTCTAGACAATAATTACAGATTGATTTTTCTCAATATTTTAAAATTAATTTTAGTGTTTGGAACTAAAAAACTACTATTTCAAATCAATGGATAAAAACATAAAATATCTTTTGTGTTGCTTATTTTGTATCTGAACAAGGGTTTGACGAAGTTCATTCAACTTAATTGAAAAATATAAAAAGTAAAGTACCTACTAGGGAATTATGTAATGGCTTAGTTATAGGAACTTATTTTTGCCATGAATAATAGGGATTTTTCCCGTTTCGCGAAACGACAACTTTTTCTCCGCAAATGCAATCATTAAGAATGTATAATGGTAACATTCATTTGACGGATAAGCGAATTTCTGTAAGTAGCTAGCTGTAGCTTAGCATAATTATGTTATTGTTTTATTTGCCATTATCTTTAATATATAATTCAAATTTTATTCATTTTAAAAAAAAAAATTGAAAGGATGAAATGTCAAATCAACAATTAATTTTATTCATTGATCATTGTAAATTTAATCTTTTACATGTAGTCAATAAAATGAAATGTCAACTGATAAACTTAATTACTCATTCCATCTACTAAATATTGTCGTTTTAGAGAAATTTTGATTTCTTCTTTTTATCATCATTTTGTATTTCTAACCTGTTTTTTCTCTAAGTTTTTCATTCTTACCCCTATTAATTTATTCAACTTTCAAAAAAGTTATATTTCAATCTCCAATAACAAGAGAAGACTATAGAAATCAATGTTAAAACACTAGGAAATTGTTTTTATTGAACATATTAACGAAGTCTTGAAAATTGAATAGGACATTTATGAAAGGAAAAATTAAAAAATCACCTCATTCGGTTAATTACTATCTTAAAAACTGTGAATTAGTTAAAAAGACAATATTTAGTAGACAGGGGGAGTAATATTTATTGAAACCCGAAACAATTAATTTTTTTTAATATAGTTTGTAGTTAGTTTTTTTATTGTTAAATTATACAATTATAATTGAAGTACACAATCTAGTGTGACTATCTTCTAAAAGATATTGTCCATTTTTAAAACCATTAACATGTCAATCAATGTGGGTTTCTATTTCACATACCACATAATCCTATAATCCACTATCTACTAAAAATGTTACATAAACTTTAGCTTGTTTTTATTTATTTTTTAAAAATGAAAGTGAGTCAAATTTAAATAATTTAAATTTTTACTGGACTCTAATACTTTTATATCATTATCTATTCAGTATTAGTACATTAATGAATGTGCAATATCAATATCGTCATTCAGTTTTAGTACTTGTCAATCTTTAACAGTTCATCTTATTTTCGTGCTAAAACTGGAGAACTCGAACATCAAATATGCAAAAATTGAATAGTTATGCATGGTAGTGAATAGACCTGTTCGTGGGCCGGGCTGAGCCCGCTTCAATGAGTTGTGCTTGGACACTCATTTTTTCAAAAAGTCCGACCTGAGCCCTAACCCGTTAAAGCCCGAAGTTTTATGGGTCGGGTTTGGTTTTTATATAAGTACCCGAGCCCGGCTCGACGAATAATTTTATTAATTTATTATATATTTATACATTAAATTTATAATTATTTTAAACTTTTATATTTTATTCTATTAAATTTATATTTAATTTCGATAAATGTTACTAAATATCAAAGATTTTAAGTAAATAACGTAATTATGTTAATAATTTAAACATATTTTGGTTTATTTTAAATTTTTTCTATTCAGTTTAACAAAATAATTTTAACAAAAAAAATTCATGAGCTTGGACCAAGCTTGGAAATGATCTTGTAAGTCTGGCCCAAGCCAGAAGTTCTAAAGTATGGGTTTGGGCCGGGCTTGGTTTAACATTTTTTATGAAAAACCCGCCAAACCAGGCCTAACCCGCCCGACGAACAGGACTAATGGTGACCCACATGTATTAACGTGCCGTTGAAGGTTCCCACTTTTTTTTAAAAAAAATGACATATATTTATGAGTAAATTGTATTTGAATCTCATTAATAATTATCTTTTGACCCATATTAGTATGTATTTACACATTTCTTTTAAAAAATACATTTTTTTAATGAATGTGTATATATTTTTATAAATTTACTCTCTACTATTTCCTTTACATTTTTATTGGGAAATAAAAAAAAAATATTCATTGTTTTTATTTATAATTTTGTATTTTTTTTACATTTCATGTATGTATATGAACATCACTGTAAAATAATTTCTGATTTCGTCATTGAGTTATGCAATTTCAACATATGTGAGATGATGAACACAATTCATATAATATTTAGGTCCTGTTTGTTTCTAAGAAAATATTGTGTAGAAAAATATTTTTCGGATTTTCCAACGTTTTGTTTGATATGAAAAATAAATCAAAGGAAAATATTGTGTAAGTCAACATGAAAATGTTGTGTGAATAAAAGAAAATGTTTTCCCATAAAAAAAGTTGGGAAAACATTTTCCCTTGCTTTTCGACTTCACATTCCTCCATCATTACCACCACCAATTATTCTACCCAAACCAACATATCCACAACTTCCTCCACTCCATTACAGTCAGCACCACCACCACCACCACTTCCTCCACTCCGTCGTCACCACCACTACCACTATCTATACTTGGACACCACCATCTAGACACGAACACCACCACTCAAACCAACAAATCTATCACTTCGTCCACTCTGACACCGTCACCATCACCATCACCACTACCACCACCTCCTTCACCCCGCCGCTGCCACTACCACCCCATTGTCACCACCACATCTCAACTCCGCCACCGTCACCACTAGGGGTGTTAATGAGCCAAACCGAGATCGAACAGTCCTAGGCTTGGCTCGGCTCGTGAATAAAAATGGTCGGGCTCAGCTCGGCTCGAAGCTCGTCGAGCTTAAAAATCTTTAGCTCGGCTCGGGCTTGTGAAAAGCTCAGCTCGAGTTCGTAAGCTCATGAGCCTAAACAAGCCAACTATATATTTCTTTTGCAACGAAAAACAAAAGTGTTGCCCCTAAGTATTTCAACATTAAAACACTAGTTAAAAAAAGATTGCAATAGTAACACTATATTTTACTATGTTTTTTTAAAAAGGTATCGGAAAATACATTTATTATACGAATAATTATTACTCACTAAATAAATACAATTTGTTTTTCACTAATTTATTAAGTAGAAAAATTATACGAATATGTTTACAAGCTTTGGAGCAGAATCTTAGAAGGTTTGGTTTGGTTTGTTAATATTTCGAGCTGATCTCAAACTCGAGTCGAGCTCTATCGAGTCGAACTCTGACCGAGCTTTTACCGAGCCGAATCTCGAACTGTTTGTGAGTTACTGGGCTTGTTAACACCCCTAGTCACCACCACTCACATCAACAAATCCATTACATCCTCCACATCATCACAACCGCTACCATCACCACCTCCTCCACCCCGCCACCACCACTTCCTCTACCATTATTACCATCATTTCCTACCACCCCACCACCACCACTTTCTCCACCACCACCACCACCACATTCACCTCCTTCATATACATTTATTATATTAAAATATAATTTATATTTAATATAATTTATTTTTTATATAATAATTATTTATATTTTTTATATTTTACAATATATATACATATGTAAGTTGGAAATATACACTCAAAAGAACAACTTTGATTAAACACAAAGAAAATATTACAAGAACAGTCACTCAAATACAACACTACAACTTACTCTTATTTTTCTTCTTTTCTCTCTTAAGAAGTTCTTACTTCTACTTGATGATAAACAACTAAACAACTCACCTATTTATAGGTGAATAATACAACTCCCAACTAACACATTTACTAAACACAACATCCATCTAATCACAACTCCCAACTAAAATAATTAAAGCTAACTTATTTAGTTGAATATAATAACCTCCAAATTTGTTGTAATTAATAGTCTCCAAATTAGTTTGAATTTTTTTTAATTAGATCAAGTTTATAATCCAACAGTAAATATACAAGATATAAATAATTAATAGAAAATGTACATGTAAGTTAAAATATGATATTGTATGTTTAAGCAATCATCGTTTCAGATAGCTTGTAACTTTGTTTTTTTTGTTTTCGTTTTCTTTTCTTTCTTGTATCGAACTTTTATCTTTTTTATTTTTTTAATAAAACGTTAGGGGGGTTGTTAGTAGTGTGCAAGGGCGGGTCCCCCCAAGGTGTTAGTTCCATGGCCTGCCTCCGGGTGTGGGCTGTAAACGGCGTTTTCACTGAGGGACTAATGTCACCTTCGCTTCTTTCTTCCTGGTCTTAATCTTATTAAAAAAATGATATTGTATGTTTAAATTTATGGTAGGAAAATATTTTTCAGAAAGTGTTTAAAATGATGTAACCATTCATGAGAAAATATTTTATTATCTTGCACAATATTTTTCCTTGCAAAACATTTTCTCTCGCATATTATTTTCCCAACAAATAAACGGAGCTTAATCATATTCAATAATCAACAATAAATGCTACTATAATGTACGACCAACGTATCTTCAAATAATTATGGCCGTTTATTATATATAACAAAAATTAATGTGGATGAGTGTAGATTGTTGTAAATGCATGCAAAGCAATTAGTGATCCAACGACTATAAACGGTTGAAAATGAATATATGATTTAAAGTTAACAACGTGTGAATATTTTTTTATAATATTAACGTATTTACGTAAATCCCTTTTTTTTTAAATAAACATAGAATAGAGAGAAACAATTTCAAAATTGAGACGAGACGACAAGTTGGAATGCACGTGCACGTGTTGTAAGAATTAACTTAATACGACAACATATTAACTATCAAATAAATTTGGTCAAATCATATTCAAAACCGAAAACCAAAAGTTTAAGTCACTTTCATTCAATTATTCCATATTTACGCGGGATTCACTTGTTTGTCCATCATATACGATTTTAGCTTCTTATGCTATTCTATGTTTTAAAAATCAATATTGGATTCTGTTGAATTTCATTAACTTATTTATTTTACTTATAAAAAGAATAAGTATAGGTTATAGTGATTTTTTTGTAATAAAGTGAATCTTATTTTATTTTTTATTATTATTAAATCGATCATCACATCATTGATTCAATGTTATAAATGACAAAGGTTTTATTTTAAGAAAGTACATAAAATTTACCTAAATAATAATAATAAATCAATAATCTATCACTTTTAATCTGAATTAAATTTCCTATTTTTAATGTACAAAAATATGCATATCTTTACCAACTAGAATTTAAACGTTCGTGCGTGCAATAATCCAAAATTAAAGTCACATGAATCTCACATTTTCAAGCCAACTTCGCAATATTTATACTGGTAATGTGCTACCATAGTGAATGAAACTAAACTTGTAATCCAGATATCATAAATTTGAGTCCACATTCGAGACAGTGAGGAGTGAAGATTTTTCTTTGTAATAATAATGAAAGCTTAAAATATATTGTTATATTCATAAAACATTCTCATAATTTAAGTATATTATCTATGAATTATACATAATGAGTAAATTTCGAAATTTTTTCAATTTGTTATATTTTTATTGTTATTATCATCATCATCTAATATTAAAAAATATTTTTACTTCTAGATAAATTTCAAAATATATTTATTAACCAAATTTCAATTCAATGAATAAAATTACCTTGTTGTGTCATAATTTAATAACAAGATTCTTTTATTTGTTAATTTTGAAACCACATATTATCTCATAAAAAATCACGATTTTTTTGCTGAAAGAGTGAAAACATGCCAGATTTGTTTTGGAAGTACAGCTTTTTCAATCAATACTCTTATTCTCCATTGACTCATTGATTATTATCTCACTATCATAAATTAATAATCGGAGGCCAAGTCCTCTCCACCATCAACTTTTGTTCAAGTAAAACTAAAGAGATTTAAAAAGATTATTAATATTTGGATTTGTCTTCTTTGATAACGTTAAAATTAAGAAAAAAGATTTTTACTTTTTACTTTATGTTAAAATCAGAATTTGATTTGGTTTTGTGGTCAGAAATTGGAGTTATAAGCACTGATTAAATATAACCTTATCTCGTTTAAGTCCATATACGTGCAACTCCAATTTGGTAGAAAAAGTGGAGATACCCTATAAGTCTTGAAAGTATTGATATTGACTACATTAATGTTTACACAGAAATCTAATGTTAAACTTAAAATATTAATCTAGTTGAATATGTTTCAAACACATAGTTTGAGTCACTTTTATATTTTTCTCCAGTAATTTTCCGTAAGTGAAATTGAACTTATCATCAACAATCTGATCTACCTCGAGATTAAAACAAACTTTATAATAATAATATTTTTTAAGGAAAAGGTAGAAAAATATATTATGAATGAATAAAATGAGTAACACAGAGACGGAATAAACACACATACTCTTTCGTTACCTCATCAAAATGAACTACCTGAAAAATATATAATATGTGCAAAAACATTAACATGCCTAGTGATTAAACTAAACAAACAGGAGGTAAAAGAATGAAACAATTTTACAATCCAAAACTATAGAAATTCACAATAATTCAAACGCTTATCAACACAAAGCCTTGTGTTTTGATTGTAACACTAATTAAGGGGACCCAGAGAATTAATATGTTAATGTTTTTTAAATATTAACCATATACATCTACTGTCGGATTATAAACTTGATTTAATCCAAACTAATTTGGAGGCTATTAACTACAACCAATTTGGAGACAATTAAATTCAACCAAATAAGTTGGTCATTTATTGTTATGTTGGGAGTTGTGGTTAGTTGGACGTTGTGATTAGTAAATATGTTAGTTGAGAGTTTTATCACACCTATAAATAGGTGGGTTGTTTAGTTATTTATCATCAAGTAGAAGTAAGAACTTCATAAGAGAGAAAAGAAGAAAAATAAGAGTGAGTTGTAGTGTTGTATTTGAGTAAGTGTGCTTGTAATATTCTTTTTGCATTTAATCAAAGTTGTTCTTTTCAGTGTTATATTCCCAACAAAGTAGTACCAGAGCTACGTTCAAAGCTCGATTTCGCTTTTGAAAAAAATACATTTCCGTGTGCAAAAAAAAACCAAGTTCAAAGAAATTTGCAATTTGCAAGGGAATATAATTCCGTTGCTGCTTCCTTGCTAAATCCGTCAGAAAATCTACAGGTTGCAAGGGAAAATAATCTCTTGCAGAAATCCATCAGAGGGCTTTTGCAAAGCACACAGTGTTGCATCAGACTCAAGAAAGTGTTGCAACAGCCCATGTACGCCTAGAGAAGCTATTTGAGTAATATGGCAAATGGAGTGGCATCGTTCCAAGTTCCAACACTCAACAACAACAACTATGACAACTGGAGTATCAAAATGAAGGCTCTTCTCGGTGCGCTTGATGTTTGGGATATTGTAGAGAAAGGCTTCAACGAGCCAGAAAATGAAGCCACTCTTACACCCGATCAAGCAACAAGTTTGAAGGATTCTCGAAAGAGAGATAAAAAAGCTCTTTTCCTAATCTATCAAGCCTCAGATGACGACGGTGTTGAGAAGATCTCAAATGCAACATCCACCAAGCAAGTATGGGAGAAGTTGCAAACGTCATACAAAGGAGTTGAGAAGGTGAAAAAGGTGCATCTCCAAACTCTAAGAGGTGAGTTTGAATCCTTACACATGAAAGCGTCTGAGTCCATTTCAGATTATTTTTCAAGAGTAGCATCCATCTCTAATTAATTAAAGAGAAATGGTGAAAAGTTAGAAGATGTGAGGGTCATAGAGAAGATACTCCGATCGTTGGATCCCAAATTTGAGAATATTATGGTGACGATTGAAGAAACCAAAGACTTGGAGGAGATGACGATCGAGGAACTCCAAGGATCACTACAAGCCTACGAAGAAAAACACAAGAAGAACCAAGGGATCACTGAACAACTCCTCAAACTACAACTCAAAGATACAAATGAAAGCCATGATATTGGTAGAAGCCAACATGGAAGAAGCCGAGGCAGAGGTAGAGGTCGAGGCCGTGGACGAGGCAGTAGTCGTGATCATGGATGAAGTTGGAATAATAATAACAATTCCAATAATAACTATGAGAACGGAGAAAGCTCCACTTGTGGTCAAGGGAGAGGTAATCCAAATGCGAAGTACAACAAATCTCAAGTCCAATACTACAATTGCCAAAAGTTTGGACACTATGCTTTAGAATGTAGAGCTCCAAGAAATAAGGTCGAGGAGAAGGCAAAGTTTGTGGAGGAGAAGATCGAGGAGAAAGAAACATTACTGCTAGCATACAACAATAGCAATGAACACCAAGAGAACATGTGGTATCTCAATACCGGTGCAAGCAATCACATGTGTGGAAGAAGAAGCTTGTTCGTGGAACTTATGAAGTAGAAAGTGGTGATGTCTCATTCGGAGATGATACCAAAATATCCGTGAAAGGGAAAGGTAACATCCTCTTTCATGCTAAAGATGGTAGCCACCAATTAATTTCAAATGTCTACTGTGTGCCTAATATGAAATGCAACATCCTTAGTCTAGGCCAACTCTTAGAATAAGGCTATGATATTCATATGAAAGATTATAGTCTTTTTATAAAAGATGACAATGGAGATCTTATCGCCAAAGTTCAAATGGAGATCTTATCGCGAGGTGTCTAAAGGCTTGCTATAAAGACTCTTCATGGCTATGGCATCTTCGATTTGGTCATCTCAACTTTGGAGGACTGGAGCTGTTATACAAGAAAGAAATGGTAAGAGATCTACCATGTATCAATCATCCTGATCAATTGTGCGAATGATGTCTACAAGGGAAGCAATTGAGAAAAATCTTTCCAAAGAAGTCAGCCTCTAGAGCTAAGAAGCTGTTAGAACTCATCCATACCGATGTCTGCGATCCAGTCAAGCCAAGTTCTCTTGCTAATAATAGTTACTTCCTTCTCTTCATTGATGAATATTCAAGAAAAACGTGGGTATATTTCTTAAAGCAAAAATCAGAAGTGTTTGAAGTATTCAAGAAGTTCAAAGCAACTGTAGAAAATGAAAGTGGTCTTAAGATCAAAGCCATGAGATCTGATCGAGGAGGAGAATTCACATCTAAGGAATTCAACGAGTTTTGTAAAGCAAATGGAATCTGTCATCCCTTGATAGTTCCCAGATCCCCCCTACAAAATGGTGTGGCAGAAAGGAAGAACTGAACAATCCTTGACATGACACGAAGTATGCTCAAGAGCAAGAAGCTACCCAAGGAGTTTTGGGCAGAACTAGTGGCCTGTGCAGTGTACTTATCGAATCGTTCTCCTACAAGGAGTGTATGGGGAAAGACTCCACAAGATGCATGGAGTGGAATGAAGCCTGGAATTTCCCACTTACGAGTCTTCGGGACCATAGCTCATGTTCACATTCCAGATGAGAATCGAACCAAGCTGGATGATAAAAGTAAAAGTTTCATCTTCATCAGCTATGACTCGAGCTCAAAAGGCTACAAGCTATACAATCCAGATGAAAAAAAGGTTGTAATAAGTAGAGGTGTAATATTCAATGAAGAAGGAGAATGGAACTTCAACTCTCGTAAAGGCGAATTCAATTTTTTCAAACTAGAAGAAGATGAGCAAACACCAACTGGGCAACCAAAAGAACTTCAACAAGATATTACAACTCCGCCGAAGTCTCCTGCTAATGGAAGTGGATCATCTTCATCATCTTTCTCATCTTTAGATGGGATTGAAGAAAGAGATTTTCCTCGTACGAGAAGCCTTAAAGATCTCTATGAAGTAACTGAACAACTAGACAATCTAACACTATTTTATCAATTTGCTGATTGTGAACCAATGACATTCCAAGAAGCTGATCAAGAGAAAAGGTGGAGACACGCGATGGATGAAAAAATCAAAGCAATTGAGAAGAATGACACATGGGAACTCACATCACTTCCCAAAGGATACAAGGCGATAGGTGTCAAATGGGTATACAAGATAAAGAGAAATGCCAAAGGAGAGATCGAAAGATGCAAGGCGAGACTTGTTGCAAAAGGCTACAATTAAAAGGATGGAATTGAGTACGATGAGGTATTCGCTCCAATTGCTCGATTGGAAACTATTAGACTCATTATTTCTTTGGCTGCTCAAAATAAATGGAAGATTCATCAAATGGACGTAAAATCAAATGGAGTACTTGAAGAAGAGGTCTACATACAACAACCCCTAAGTTATCAATCCAAAGGCCATGATGATAAGGTGTTAAAGTTGAAGAAGGTTCTTTATGGTTTGAAACAAGCACCAAGGGCATGGAATAGTAGAATTGACAAGTACTTTTGAGATAATGGTTTCAACAAATGTCCCTACAAACATGCTTTATATACAAAGGTCAAAGATGGGGATGTTTTGATTGTATGCCTCTACATGGATGATTTAATCTTCACTGGAAGCAATCCAGGCATGTTTAATGAATTCAAGGAAGTGATGACAAGAGAATTTGAAATGACAAACATGGGACATGTGGCGTATTATCTCGGGATCGAAGTCAAGCAGGAAAATGATGGAATCTTCATCTCACAAGAGAGCTACGCAAGGGAAATCCTCAAAAAGTTCAAGATGGATAATTATAAGCCGATCAACACACCAATGGAGTACGGGATCAAACTATCTAAACATGAAGAAGGTGAAAATGTAGATCCAACATTGTTCAAAAGTCTAGTAGGAAGTCTACGTTATCTTGCCTACACGAGACCAGACATTTTTCATGTTGTCGGATTAGTAAGCCGCTACATGGAATCATCTACTACCACCCACTTCAAAGCCACCAAGAGAATTCTAAGATATTTGAAAGGTACAATTGACTTCGGCTTGTTGTATTCAATATCTAATGATTACAAGCTTGTTGGTTATAGCTATAGTGATTGGGGTGGAGATAAAGATAATCGAAGAAGCACAAGTGGATTTGTGTTTTTCATGGGTGATACTGTTTTCACATGGATGTCAAAGAAGCAACCGAGTGTCACATTGTCTACTTGTGAAGCAGAATACGTTGCAGCAACCTCGTGTGTTTATCATGTAATTTGGTTGAGAAATTTATTAAAGGAGATTGGTTTAATGCAAGAAGAACAGACTACGGTCTATGTCGACAACAAGTTAGCCATTGCGTTAGCGAAGAATCTTGTATTTCATGATCGAAGCAAACACATCGATATCCGCTATCATTTTATACTAGAGAGTGTTACGAGAAAAGAAGTACGGATTGATTACATGAAGACACAAGATCAGATTGCGGATATATTCACCAAGTCACTGACGACCGAAAGTTTCACGAGATTGAGAAGTCTACTTGGTATGACTAGATCAAGTTTAAGGGGGGGGTGTTGGATTATAAACTTGATTTAATCCAAACTAATTTGGAGGCTATTAACTACAACCAATTTGGAGACCATTAAATTCAAACAAATAAGTTGGCTATTTATTGTTTAAGTTGGGAGTTGTAGTTAGTTGGATGTTGTGATCAGTAAATGTGTTAGTTGGGAGTTGTATCATTCACCTATAAATATGTGAGTTGTTTAGTTATTTATCATCAAGTAGAAGTAAGAACTTCATAAGAGAGAAAAGAAGAAAAATAAAAGTGAGTTGTAGTGTTGTATTTGAGTGAATGTTTTTGTAATATTTTCTTTGTGTTTAATCAAAGTTGTTCTTTCGAGTGTTATATTCCCAAAATCTACTTGGTCATAATATTTATCATAAAATATGACCCTTAACAAATAAGACAACTACTTATGAATAGATACACCAAGTTTTTGTTGTCATGTCTATTTTAGTTTATTATACCAGGCCAAAACAAAAATTAATCACACTGTTTTGTTCAAACAAGCAACAATGACGGACAAAAGTGTTTGTTACAAAAATACGTTCGGGCACGGCGGAAAAATCAGATTAGACGAAACTATTGTAATAATAAAACAACAAAAACCTAATATTTCCCAGAGCCATGGATAGCATTGTACATGCACAACATAAGCTGGTAAGAGAGAAATTGCGGGTGATTGTGGAATTCTTTTGCAGAGTACCAGTTCTCTTATTTGAAATTTGTGCTCTCTGTCTATATCTTATCTTGTGTAGTGTAAGCATTGTACCATTTTGGGCTCTATTGGTATGCATGCTGGAATTTAGACGTGTCGGGAAAATACAGGATAAATCTGAAGTCGTGAAACACTTCAGATCGAAACTTATTTAGTGAATCTATTAAATATTTCAATCGGATAAAATCAGAATTTTAGCAAGAACTTAAAATGAGAATTAGATATGAAAATGAACCGTACATGTTTATTGCCCAATGTCAGGTCTCGAAAAAATGGTAGGTTTTTGGTCCAAAAAACCTGACTTTTCAGGGTAAAAACATAAATTTTTTCTGTTCGAGCTAAATTGACCTTGCTACCCCCAAACTCCCAGTATCGTAATGAAACCCGAACAAGCGTGCACTCCGCACTCTCCCAACTTGTTCGATGAAATATTATGATTGCATTAGTTAACTAATCGATCCAATTACACTAATTTACTAACATTACAGCTGGTTACATGTAAATTAAATTACGTGGTAATCTACTTTATGTGAATGTGTTTGCATATGATAGTCTGGTGGGGCTCTATTAATTGTGTGATACACATGGATTGGAGTCTGGCGTCTTATGCTCGCATCACATCGCATCGCGTCTTATGCTCATTGTCATTTACCATTTTTTTGTCACCTTTTATATTTGTATCATTTGATATTACCGTGCAAATGAATTAGAGTTTGATTAAAGTGTATTGCAATACTAACTCTTTCAGTTTGTTTCACGTTGTTTACTACCTCTTAAACTTTAACTTGTTGTTGCGACGAAGAATTTACTCATATAATGAATTTGTTGATCTATTGATAATTGACATTTTGAAAGTGACAGAAATCAACACTGTGATTTAGTCCAGAACTCACATTTCTGAAGTCCATGATGAATTGATATTTTTATCGTTACCTTGTTTTAATCTCATATTTATGTTAAAAAAACACTTGAGATTTGAGCTAGGCATCGCTATATGAGCATCTTCGTATATCCCGACTAGATCTGTTCGTCGAGCAGGCTTGGCGGGCTTTTTGATAAAAATGTTAACCCAAGCCCATACTTTAAAACTTCAGGCTCGGGCCAGGATTGGACCGGGTTTACAAGGTAATTCCTAAGCCTGGTCCGGGCCCGTGAATATTTTTTTTTGTTATAATTTTTTTTATTAAATTTAAATAGAAAAAATATAAAATGAATCAAAATATATTTATATTTTAAACATAATTGCATTGTTTACTTAAAATCTTTAATATTTGTTAAAATTTATTATAATCAAGTATATAAATTTAATAGTATAAAATATAAATTTTAATAGTTATAAATTTAATGTATAAATATATAATAAATAAATAAAATTATTCGTTGGGCCGGGTTTGGGTATTTATTTAAAAACCAAACCCGGCCCATGAAAATTCGGGCTTTGACGGGCTCGGGCCGGGAATTTGAAAAAAATAAGTGTCATTATTTCGGGATTTTCGAGCTTCATATGTCGTGAATCATCTCACACGTGCGCGTGTTTTATTTTGGTCGACATGTGTCTTTTTATTTTTGGCATGATTCATTTTGGTCTTTGCGGGTGTCATTTTCCTTGTGTCTTGTGGTTTCTGCCTCAATATGTGTCTACTCATCCCTTAGCGGGTGTCGTTTTATACCACGGGCGTTTACCCCCCTACAACGAGTGTTGTTTTGCATGGTGTGTGTCGACCGATGCACTCACTTCTTTCTTGGCCAAACTTATGGCCTTTTCGAGCATCTCACCTTCGTCTCAACCATTTTATTTTAAACTTAGGGAGAGAATAAGTTTTAGTGGGTTAAATCTTTCTTCGAAAAATTCCTCTCTCGATTCTAATTAAACATTCTTGTGTTCAAGTAAAGTCTCGGTCTTTTATATGTCTTACTACTCTTCCTTATGTGTAATTGAACTCCTTAAGTTCAACTGAACTTCACTTAATATAGTTTACCGAATATTTTTTTTATTAGAGTTCGTTAATAAATATCTTCGCTATTTACTAACAATTATTATTAAGAAATTGGAACGCATAGTATGGTTAAGGTGGAGGGGGAGTTTAACAAGGGTCGTCTCTCAAAAGCAATGACCTTTGAATATATTAACAAATAAATATAAGACAACGAATTATGTTAAATGAGTATATACTTATTTTTCTAAGGAAAAGGAGTTTTGGGGTTGATTTAATTAATTATGTTAATACTTGAAAGTATAAACTTGTGGGTCATTTTGATAATTATAATATAATGAGGTTATCATTATTTAGATTCTATCGAGTAAAATATGATGTTGATTAACCCATTATTTGACTTGCTCATGATTGCCTTAATTATGCCCATCTTTCATGCGAGCAAAATATTATTGAGATGATAAATTCCATAATTAATTAATGCAATTAGAAACGATGTATATGAAGTTTGAAATGACATATCAGTAGGCGTGTTCACTTTCCATGGTTGGTCCAGTTCGAGCCTGATTTCATGGATCGCGTGTAACACTTGTAAATTTATTATTAAGTCTGATCTAAGTTTGATCTAGTTAAAGTTTGAAAATTTATTTATGTATCGGGTTCGAATTTATATAAATATTTATATCGTTCCAAACTTGATCCGATCAATATTAATTTATTATTATATATACATATTTGATAATTATTTCAGATTTTTAGATTTGTTAGCGAAGAATATAGTCTATTAATTCAAATAAGAGACAATAACAATTTTAATTAAAGATAGACAAAGTCCTCTACATGTTGAAGAATCAACTGCTCTACCTAACAACTCTGTAACATGATTCGCGAATCGGTTGACATAAAAACTAAAACAATTTAACACTGGACATAAAACATAAATACATTAAACTTACTTTTATAACTAGACAAACATATCATTGGGCAAGACTTAGCCTAAAAACAAAAGATAAATGTTGCAACCTTTATTTTCTTAACTCCAACTAACAATTTCAAAGATCCATAATTATAAGAATATTTGCATATGCCATACATCAACAAGTATTGCAGATCTAAAACGATCTTGATGGACAAAGATAGATTGGGGTGTCTAGTGTGAAAGATCAACAAGTATCTTGTCTAAGAGCTAATGAAGTCTAACTCAATTGTATATAAAGCTTGAATTATGCAGCAACTGATACATGATTGAAGAAGTATAGTGTAGTTACAAAAAAAAGTAATACATACAAATAATTCTTACAAAAAATAATGAAACTAAGAATCGCAAAAGATAAGAAAACAAATAATGGATAAGAGAAAAAACCTCGATAAATTTTTTCTCCCTCCGTAACAAACAAACTCATAAAAGAAAGAACATCTTTGTTGAAGAGGATGATGATAAATGACGGCTTAGATTCTAATCTATTATAATTTTAAAATTAATTACAATATATACTATTATAAATTGAAATACTAAAATTGTAAATAAAAGTAATATTTAGACATTTGTTGAAAATTTAAAATTTTATTAATATTCACCCTCTTAAAATTTTTTTTAAATTATCATGAACTTATAAGTCGGATTTAAGAATGATCCCTTAAGATTGGACTCTGAACTGGAATTAATATATTTAGTTAAAAAATCAATGAAATCCGATTCAAACCCGTTCGACGAACTTGTCTACTCGTCGGTGTGCACATTTTTTACAACTTGTATCTATTTATTCAACCACTGTTCATATAGTTGTAGTTTTATGATTTGATACATGAAATTCAGTTGAGTTCATCCAAAAGAATATGACTTTTGTACATGTAATTTAGTCCAACAAAAAAACAACCTCAATAATTCTCAATAATATTAATGTCATAATTGGTATCATCCCTATAACTCAAATTCAAATTTTATCATATACAGAAAAAAAAATGTAGCCAAGCCAATATAATAAAGATTGGCAAAATGGAAACTGAAAGATCCATTAAATTAATAATCTGAAATAAAATTCTTATATCAAATTAAAAATAATAACAATCTAATTAAAGATGGACAAATATGAAATCAAGTTGTGATACATATAGAAAACTCAATTGTTATTATGTGATGGCTAACTTTTTAATAATTAATTACATCTCTTAAGTGCTAGCAATTAATATCAATTTATTTTTATTCGAAATTGGAAGTGATTTTTCTCCGCTCCTCATACGCACGCTTGCCTAAAATCCAATCATACATGATTAAATTATTAAAATCAAGATTAAAAATACATAATTACTTATGATTGATATTTGGAGGGGATTTTGACAATGCAACTTTTTTATATGAATAAACTGTATCGTACAATATAGTTTATTTTGTCAACTTGAATGGCTTAGATAATGTTTAATATTTTCTTATTCTCTAATGATATATTTGGACCTATGTAATATATGGTCC
The DNA here is from genome assembly GCA_949673415.1 of Euphorbia schlechtendalii. NCBI lineage: Eukaryota > Viridiplantae > Streptophyta > Magnoliopsida > Malpighiales > Euphorbiaceae > Euphorbia > Euphorbia schlechtendalii. The sequence continues at coordinate 36,515 of CATIWQ010386468.1, forward strand.
ATTAATTTAATTTGAGGGCTAAAACTTGATGTCATAATTGAGGTTTATATTTACATGAAAATGTATATAGTTTGATTCTTAAAACGCAATGAAATAAGCTAAAATAAAATAAGTATTATTTAACATTGCATAAAATAATCATATAGTATCTTAATTATTATCATTATGATTGATTAAAAAACACCGTCAACATGCATGTCTCACTATATCATCGTCCATATATATTTCAAAAATATTTATTAAAATTTAATTGTTTCATTCTTATAAAAAGTATTTACGCGAACTTGAACTTCAGGCTTCAGCACATATTTTACCAAACCCATTTATATCTTAGTTCCCACTCTCACTTTCTTTTCTTTTTTTATTTAACATTTCTTTCTTTCTTTTCTTTTATTTTCCTTATAGTCTAATCTTACCAATAACATTGATTGGTATTTCCAATACGAAGGTTCCACCATATATAAAAGCATAATGTCACATCCCATAACAAGAAATGAATAATAACACATTAGATTTAATTGAAAATAAATCAGACAACAACAGGGACTTTGAAGAAAATATCTATTTTGGACTTTATATGAATAAAATTTAGTGTTGAATGAACCATTACTGAGCGTGTATATAATACATGGATTCTTTATATTATCACCACGACAGTTATTTGTTTATATTTTACACATTTTTGTCAAAATGAAAAAAAACTGCTTTACATTATCTTATATTATCTGATGAATATTATAAATTATAAATTATAGTAAACTTTATTTAGAATAAATTAGCCACCATGGGATATATACTTAATGTTTTTAGCTTTTGTAACTCAGTTTAATTTCAGTTGTTCGAGTTTATTTGGTCCCGGTTATTAAATGTTAAATCAATTATTAAAAAATGTTTAAATTGTTGTTTAATCAATCTTGGAACCAATTAACATAATTATATTCTATGCACTAATTTTGGTGACATTTTTTAATATTTGTTGGTCCCAAACAGCTATTCTGATTATCTGTTTTATTTTTACTTTGAAATTCAAAAAAATTAAGTAATGTAAATTGTGTAGTCAAATAAAATATTATTAAGTGTTTGACAATAATATTAGAAATTATCTTTGGTTACAAAACAAGAAAATATTTCATTCAACAAATTCAAGCATATAACTAATATCATATATTTTTATACTTAACTTTTCCAACCACACGCATATATATGTATATTGTCTACTTCTCACATGAAATTTTAAGAGTTCCCTAAGCCCATCTAATTTGGCAAAGCACACAAGTTTGCTTCATTATTGTCGTGTGTCAGTTTTTTATTGTAGAAAGAAAAATATAAATTTGTGCATTTTTATCAAGTTCGGATGACTAAGAGAAACTTTGAAAAGTTTAGGATTGCATTGGGCCAATAGGCATAAGTGAGGAGTAAATACCTTTTTGAGCCTTGTTTCATAACTCAAATGATCTTTCAGTGTCTGAACTATTGATATTGTTCACTTGGTGTTTGACGTATTCACTTTTTGCTTATTTAGTACCCGACGTATTTAATATTTACACTTTTGGTCTATAAACTATTTAATTCTAGTATATATTAAGTGTCCATTTTAGCTACGCAAAAAAAACATGAATTGGATATATAGTCATTTGAACCATGATTATGTTTTACTGACTATGCATTGAAATGTTGACCCTCAATGGTTTGTCAAGTTGTCCGACAGGCAAAGTTGAATATGTCAAATATTAAAATAGGCAATTTCAATAGGTCAGACATCAAAATTATATTTGAGTCATAGAACATGACCCAAAAAATTATTTATGTCTCATAATTGACAATGGTGGTGGCGAAGGCGGATGAGGAGGAGGAGGAGGTGGTGGTGATAATGATAACGTGGAAAATATGAAAAAGATGATGGTAATGACGTTGGTGGAGGAGTTTGAAGATGATGGTGATGACAACAATGGACATAAAAGATGAGGAGGTGGAGGTGGTGATGCGGTGGAAATAGTGGTGATGGTTACAGGGGGAGGGATGTGGAGATGGCAAGAACTATGTTTAAGGTGGCAGATGTAAATAGAAGAGGTAAAGGTGGAAGACACATGCGGTGGAGGAGGTGGAGACGGTGGTAAAGTGGCGTAAAAGGTGATAGTAAGGTGGAGAGATTAGGGGTGGTAATCGGTAATAGTGGAAGCGAAATGAATGAGATAAGAGTGACAAGAGCAGGGGAAAATATTTTTCCTCCAACTTCGTCTTTCACTACAAGAAATTACACTATGTGTGACATTTATTTAATTGTCACAAGAATTTTTGTAACAAAAAGTCTATTATTTGTTACAATAATTTTTTGTTGTCACACAATTTAATCTTGTACAAATTTTTGAAAATATCATAAAAAATTATAGTTGTTTTTGTGACAATATTGTATACTTGTAACCAATTATTTTTGTTACATCTTGAGTTGTAATCTAAAATTTAGAATA